>CAICTM010001554.1:0-27020 GCA_903772945.1 Seminavis robusta
GCCAAACGTCCGCTGGGCTCTCCTTGAAGATCGCCCAGCTTTCATATGGTTGCAGGTTGCAGGTTTCCCATCTTCACTGAACACATCATCATTCTCGTCGATGGATTGTAAAAAAGGAAGAGACCCATGTTGACATGCCCGAAAATTCAATTCCAATTCTCGCAGCTTTCTCAACTGCAGTATTCCCAGCAGTGTTTTGGCAATAGCCGCGGTTGGTGTGTAGCAATAGCTGATGACCAAGCTTTCCAAGTATTGCAGCTTTTCAATTTTGGGAAGAAAGACGGCAAATGCACAACCCGTAAAGTCGAGCCTCAGGCGCACGAGTGTGGCACTCAGCGACGCCAACCCACGGTCGGAAAGCTGGACAATTTCTCGTTCCTCCAGCGTGCTCGTACACCACTCAAAGCTAAAATGGAGTTTTCGGAGACTGGGCATGGAGGAGAGTGTGTCGGCCAAGCTGGTGACATTGGTGACACCACTGTAGCTGCAGTCTACCGTGAGTTGCTGTAGAGATGCATGACCGGCAAGGTTGGATAGGCCCGTCAGGTCGAGATGGGCGCACCCGCCGAGATTCAACGTGAGTTGGATCCGTTCCGTGTCCTCCTGTAGGACTCGAATGACGGTATCAATTCGTCCCGCTTCGGCGGCTTTTCGTGCTGCCGCCTCGGCAAAGATCCCACGCAGTACCTTGTTGACCCTCGAAAACGCTGGGTCTTTTAGATTGGGGAGCTCGTCGTCTTCTTCGTTGCTTCCTTTGGGCTGAGTTGTTGCTGTGTGGTCATTGTCATCACTACTATCCATAGTCGACAGACTCTTGCTACTCGCCGTTCGTTGAATGGTATTGAGAATTCTGCGTCGATCCTCTTCTCGTGCGGCAGTCGCCGCGCAAATGTCAATTTCGTACGCTCGTTCGAGCAGTTCCAGTGGGAATCCTAGCTCGCGATCTCTCTTCAACTCGAGGGCAAATTTGGGTCCTTCCCGGAGATCGGCCACCACATGTGGAGCTCTTCCATCCGTAATGACAACAGCCGTTCCATCCTCTACGACTGTGACGATATCGAGCAATAGTCGACTGTTGTCGTCGTCGTTGTTGTGGCCTTGTTCCTTGTGAATAATCATGGCCCGTTCAAAGCAGCACCATATTCTTTGAAAGGGGGTCCCAGTGAGTCCAAACATAGCAGCATTCCTCGGCAATTTTGCAATGCGATGTAGAAGGATGTTTGTTTGGGATTGGTATGAATGTCTTGGCTCAAGTTGTGCTGTTTCATTTACGGTTGTGTCGGGAATTGTGAGATTGTGAATGCATCATTCTCAGTCCTCACCCAGCCAGTCTCATTCGCATTGTTTCCCGCGTACCTGGTTGTTGGCATATCTACGTACGGATGGAATGGATTTTAGTTGCAGAAAGGCATTGGCGTAAGGGAGCATTCATAAGTAGCACAGGAATGGAAAAAAGACTATAGACTATAACTTACCCACACACCCAATAGAGCGTCTGATCCGTATCCAATCCCCTGACTTTTGCGTGTTCGGTGAGAGCGGCCACCATTTCACAGACGGGTTCCCTCCATGCATGCGAGACGAAAAAGTGCGGTTTCTGAGGTCCCGTGGCCAACAGTTCCACCATGCTGCATCAATACGGCGCCGTGAAGGGCTTGATGATGTAGTCCACCACATGATACAAGTTCATGGTCGAGACGGTCAATGGTTCTCCACTAGTGTGATCAACCCAGGGCAATGTGCCCGTATGCGGATCTTGCTGTGCTTGAATGTACTGCAAAATTTGGCGGAGCTGTCGCAGCGAAATGGCTCGGTTGTGAGCCCCTGGAATGGACGCGTACTTTGGTTTGTTGTCGTCGCCACCGAGGAGCACATTGTCGGACGTCAGTGCTTCTTCTTTGTCAATCTCTGTACTACTACTACTGTTCAATTGTTGCAAAATCTCCTTGGCTTGGGCCACTTGGTCGGGAACAGAAGTGTCTTTGCATTGTCCTTTTAGTAGTAACAACACTTGCACAATGGCGGAAGGATCCGACACAAAGGGCTCCAAGATGGGTTCCCAGTCTTCTTCCGTCGCATTCTCCAGCGTGTCCAACAAGAATCGAATCGTCCCATTGTCAATCGGACCATCATCATTATTCGTCGCACACTGAAAAGCGTCCAAGAGTTCCGACATGACATGACATGACATGACATGACATGACATGACATGACATGACATGAGACTACCAACGGTCCGGCGCCAATGATGATGACATACTGTTGTACTCATGCATGAATGAATGAAGCTAGCAGATTTTCTCTCCCATGCAATGCATGCTCAGTCCATGCAAAATACACTTTCACACACTTGGTACGGTACCCCACAGCGTTGTTTGTTTTTGTCGGTGAATCGGGTTTGTGTTGTCGAGGAGTGTTTGGTTTGGCCATTGTTGTGCTTTTTGGCTGTTTGGGCACCTCGATTCGATCGCTCAATTCGACCCTAAATCGATTCGATTCGATTCGATTCGATTCAATTGCGTCGATGATACAATCGATCACCATGGCAATCGATTGTCAAACATCCTGGGGGTTTAGATTAGGGTACGGTACGTCTAGCTACTAGTACCTAGATTATCCACGGAAGTCAGGCTATTTTATAAGCAAAGAACATTCCGCTTCGCGCAGCTGGAATTGTGTATCATCCATACCGGTAGTCTAGAAACAACAAAGGGATGGAAGGAGGCGCGATTGGATCCGCACGGGTTGCCTTTGACTGCAACTTGGAAAGGCGATGATGCCATCCTGCTATTAATTAACTTAGGAATTCCAAAGTCATCCTGCCATCCCGCCCTCCTGTCTCAAAGCATAGAAGAAGACATTGCAGGTGTTTTACCGCGACCTTTCTACCTCTCAAAGGCATCCTGAAAGACACTTCACTAGCTGCTACAATCACAGCTACCAACTAGACTATCTACTAGCTAGCAGCCTGCTAGAAATTAGCCACAGATTCCGCTGAGCAACGGATAGTACACGTATCACAAGAAGTCTTTGTATTGGAATCATTCGATTCGATTCGATTCACTGTAGAAGGATGTCAGATCCTCAAAAGCTGATTTTCTATCAAGCAAGCAATGAACTGCCCTTTAACCATAAGACAATAGTACAATGCTCTTGGTATGCATCAACAGACGTACATCCCAAAGCAATCTCGTCGTCGATGATGTGGCGTTCTGAGCCACAAAAGGGCTGTACCCGAGTAGACAAGGGAGGACAAGCCCGGAATTGCCCTCTACTACAGCAGGATTCCATACAAGCAAGCTACGGCAAACCTCTTTGAACCTGCGACTCCGGCATTGATATGCATCGGGGATTCTTTGGCTCGGCCACATGGGGCACTTACTCTCACGGAATACCATACGCCTTCTTCTATCCTTGTAGCCGACAAGGAGCCTCCAGTGGCGAAATTCCCCGACCAATGACAACAACATTCATCATTCAACGTACTCACAAACCTCTAAGCAGCTTCACAATCGTCAACGAACGCACCTTGACGATCGCATCACAATCTCCAATCGAGCCTTCGACACACGGAACTTCCAAATTCGAGCCTTCGACACACGGAACGAGGACCAAGCACAGGAGAAAGCAGCCATCAAGTGCGCTCAATGACGAACTACACCCTCAGCCCAACTTCAGGCTTCCCGCCCGCGAGCAGTGTGGCCCACGAATTCGGCGTCATGGTGGCTTCGTCCGAGACTAGCAGTATCGGTTCCTCCTCCAACAAGAGCCACCAACACGATGCCATCGACGCTGCTGAAAAGGGTCTGGGCGCAGGAACGTTGGGCGACCGTGACCCAACTACAAGCCCTTCTCGTTCTCTTGTGACGGAAAAGTCAAAGGCGAAAAGCTTTGACTCGTGCACCAGCACGGAAACACATTCATCAACCGTGATTCTTGGCACCAACTATCAGACGGGTGAGAATCATGACATCTTCCCTATTCTGCTAGAAGAATCTTCGAATGGAGATGGCGGCCCCAATGAAGATGGCAGCAGCGGCAGCAGCAGCAGCAGCAGCAGCAGCAGCAGCAGCATCAACAAAGCCACCAACGATTCTGCAACTGTATCTAGCTCCGGTACTGGGGCTGCTGCTGTGGCACAAACCGAGACAAAGGCGGTTTCTCATCTAAGGATTTTTCTGCTGGTCTTCTTGGCACTATCGGCATTTGGAGTTGCCCTGGCTGTTTACGTCTTTACTACGCGTATTGAACTCGAACAACTGAAGCAAGTGTTTGATGATCACGCCGCCACAGTCATGGGTGCATTGGGTGGCTCCTTGGAGTTGACTTTGGGTGCGCTGGATACATATGCCATTGGTTTGGTTTCATTCGCCAAGTTCACAGGGGCAGAATGGCCTTTTGTGACGTTGCCCAACATGGCGGTAAGGCTGGCCAAGCTAAGGACTCTTTCCAAGTCCATGGCCATCCGGCATTACCATATTGTACACGATCAGGAGCAGCGTTTGAAATGGGAAAACTACAGCATCCACCATGATGATTGGGTTCTAGATGCGATGCATGCTCAGCTTCAAGATCGGAACTATCATGGTTCAAACTACGAAAGCTACTTTGCCAAAGGCAGCCTTTACAATAGTATGGGCGAAAATCGCAGTTACGACGAGGAGGGCCCCTTCTTACCGGTAGGCATGGTTCTCTTCAACACAGATTGGTCTTTGTTTCACTTTAGCATTGCTCTCACGCTTTTCTTGTCCTCATGCTCCTCACAACTATTCTTCAGACTTGGCAAAACTACCCCGTACTTCCAGTGTGGCCACCGTACAATTGGGATGGGGCCATTTATCCTGAGTTGGTTGAAGCCCTGCCGGAGTTGCTTTCGATGCACGTCGTGTTGTCGCATGTGACAAACCTGCCCAATGATCCCACAAACCAAGAGGATGCTGCTGTGGCGGAACACCATAACCAATGGGCCAAGGAGTACTTGTCGCCCCAAGATGATCCTTCAGAACCCTTTGGGGACCTCTTTTACCCCATCATGGACTGTGCTTCTGATGTTTTGTCCATGACCCTTTCTCATTCCACGAAGCATTTGAGCCATGAGGATCATGCGCATCTTCATCAAAGTCACGACGAACATAAAGGACATGGCATGGATATAAAGACGGTCCTAGAAGATCATCAGAATGATGGAGGTGACAACTGCTCTCTGGTGGGAGTTCTAGGAGTTACCAAGTACTGGCGGGACTATCTCAATGACATCTTGCCTGCCGGTACCAAGGGTTTGGTTGCAGTATTCGAGTCGATGTGTGGTCGGGCGTTCACCTATCAGATAAACGGCCCTGACACCGAGTATCTAGGACCGGGAACCTTGCATGACACTCGTTTTGACACCCTGAAACAAACGGCTTGGCTGCACAACCTTGACGCCTTCTCTTCTCGTGACCGCGACTACACTGGCTTGCCATTGGGCAGTGACACTTGCTCCTACAAGATATCTTTGTATCCCTCCGAGGAAATGCTGAGAAGCCACACGACGAGTAATCCTGTTGCGTTCACAGTCGTTGCCGTGGCGATCTTTGCTTTCACTTCCTGCATTTTCCTTTTGTACGATCGATATTCTGAGCGCCGCCAAACTTTGGTAATGGAAACGGCCGTTCAATCCAATGCTAATGTTTGCATCTTAGAAGAAAAGGTTCGGGAGAGGACCAAGAAATTGGAAGACTCAAATCTGCTACTTCACAAAGCCAACGAACAGGTGACGTTGGCTTCTGCAAGGCAACTGCAGCATTTTGCTTCAATGTCCCATGTAAGGCTGTTGCGGGCACATTCGTGCTGTAGTCTCTGTTGTCTGGTCTTTCCCGTTCCAAGCTGACAACTTTGTCGTCGTCCTTCACCGTACCACAGGAGATCCGAACCCCACTCAACGGCATAATCGGTCTTGCCAGTCTGTTGCAAGAGAGCAAGCTTGACAGCAAACAAGAAGAATCCATGAGGATGATTGTCACATCGGGGGGGTTGCTGCTACGTGTCGTGAATGACGTTCTGGACTACTCAAAGCTGGCCGCTGGCAAGGTCGTCATCGAGGTAGAGCAGTGCCAGCTACAAGATACCCTAAACGCAGTGGTTCGCTCTATTGAGACAACTGCCACTTCCAAACGAATCACTCTCGAAACCTACTACGACGCAACAATCGGGGAGACCTTCCAGACAGATAGTCGTCGCCTTCTTCAGATCCTCTATAATCTCCTCGGCAATGCATCGAAGTTTGGTTCTGACGGTGGCATTGTGGAACTTCGAGTGCACCACTTTCTTGCGCAGCTTCCAAGCGCGGACATCGGAAAATGCCCTGAAACCAGCGACACCAAGTTGGAGGGCATGCAGGAAGCTCCACAGCAAAGAATGCTCCGCTTTGTGGTAAAAGACTATGGAAAAGGAATACATGAAAAGGACTATGAAAAGATATTCCAACCATTCTTGCAGGCTAGCAGCGAGACCGAACGACTGTATGGGGGCTCGGGCCTTGGCCTTGCCATCACGGGAAAGCTTGTCAAGGCCCTGGGTGGTAGAATATCCGTTAAAAGTGAGGTGGGGAAATGGACAGAAATGTTTGTGGACTTTCCTCTTTGTGATCACACAGCTCCATCAGCAGATGTTGCGGGACTATCCTCCAGACTCCAAGGCTCTACCGTGTATATCGTTGGAGACGTCAAATCCAGGGATGTTATCGAAACGAAGCGGTTCATGCAGATTTACTCTGTAGATGCACAAGTTTTTGATACCATGAAAGACGCCATACCCCCGCAAGATCAAGAAGTAGACACAGAACGCGCCCATGTGTTCCTCATTCAGGAAGACCGCTACGACGAAGATGAGTGCCGTCGCTGGTCAAAGTTTGCTAAAACGGTGCTTCTCACCTTTGGACACGCATTCGGAGTCAAGGGATCGGACGGTCATTACAGGTCCCTGACGCAACTGCTACCATCCGTATTGATTAAGGATATCGGGGACCATGTTACAAGAGCTAGTCAAACGCAAAATCCCGCCAGGACTGCTGGAACAAGCACCAAGTCAACCTCGGACGAAGAGAAGGAACCATCGTACAAGAACTACAAGATTTTGGTTGCCGAAGACAACCTAGTGAACCAGAAAGTAGTCGTTCGAATCTTAAAGAAACTGGGGATCCTTAATGTACAGGTAGTTGACAACGGGAAGAAAGCTGTTGACGAAGAAGCGGATGGGTCATTTAATGTGATCCTGATGGATATGCAGGTATGTATGAGGCAACTACGAGGTTGGCACCGTCTGGTTTGAAGGACGAAATGTTTAGCAGTTCTGGAAGCGGTGCAAGCTCAACATTCTTCGTTCTACTATACGTCTCTTGACTCTTTAGATGCCAGTGATGGATGGTATTGATGCATGCCGCTATATCACCGAGCGTCAAAAACGCGAGAATGACAGGGAAGGGGCCAAGGTAATCTTCGTGACAGCCCACGCTCTTGACCACTTCAAAGAAAAGTGCCAAGAAGCAGGTGGTTCTGGATTCTTGTCAAAGCCGTTCCGTTTGCAGGATGTGGAGAGTTGTTTCCAAAAGATTCAGGCAATGATAGATGCTAATCAATCATACCACGAGGGACTCTGGTGATCCGTGCAGGCACAGGAAGCTGAAGTTAAAACAGTGCCTGCCATTCACTAGGAAATTCAAATTTTCATGAGCACATTCGCGAAAGGTTCAACAAGGACGTTCATGAAGAGTGGTTCATTACCGGTACTGTTGACCCCTTTCATGAACGTGGTTCATGGTTCATTGGACTTCTGCGATTGGTGAACTGCTACATAAAATCAGGTTCACAAAGCCAATATTGCGGATTCATGTTAAGTTAGGTGAGATTTTCCTTTATTAGTTGGTCAGATATACCCTCTTCTTTATCCTTTGTGATGACCCACAAGCCTCCACAATGGACACAAACATCAGTTTTGCACTTTCATAGAATGTAGTGGCTTTGCCATCCAATCGTTTGATGCAGTCCACACCAGCTGGGTTCATTGAACATATCACGAACCAAGTTCATGTTTGTTAGAATTGCTGATCATTTTCACTACGTTCATGAAAGGCAGTTCATTTAGTATCCGGTTAGCTATTGAACTGACTTGATGAATGTGGTTCATCTCCAGAAAAAGCAATAATGATTGAAGATTCATTCAATCTAGCTGCTAGTGTCTAGCCTTCCACGTGTGGTAATTAATAAAAAATATGTTAATTAACATAAGATTTGCGCCTGCTTGTTATCCACCTTCACATCCCTGTGTAGCAATATAAACCTGCTCACTGAATAGTCCATAGTTTATTTACATGTACATCTGTTAATTGACGACTGAGAGAGCCAATTTTCATACGATTTCAGCTTGGCCAGTTGCACTGATTCGGAACATACAACACGCGAGAGGCGATTTTCCTCGTTTTCCTCCAATCGATCCCTCCAATGAAGAACAATGATAGATTTCGCCGCTGTTTATGCACTACAAAGTCATTCAAAGGCAAGGACCATGGCTGCAGCAGTGTGGGATACTCCACAATGGACACAAACACACCTTCATAGAGCTTTGCCATCCAATGGTTTGATGTATCATAGCCCACACCAGCTGGGTTCATTATTGAACATTTCACGCACCAAGTCTAAGTTGCGGCACTGAGCTTTCCCGAGCGTCGGCCGTTCCCAGATGAAGAGGGAAGAAAAGCTCTGGTAGGTTGAAGTTCAACAGAAAGTGGGTCATTGGAACGTAAGCATTCGAGGAAAAGAATGGTGAAATTATTTAATTAAATGTCTATCTAGCTAGAATGATTCAATCGAATCGAATCGAATCTAAAGCTTTTTCTTGCATGGTCATACGAGTATGGTACAGTAACCTTAGACTCTTAGAAAACTCGGAGTTCATGTACAAGACCGCTGGTTTACAGAACTGCGCAAGCAGCCATGCAACCCAAAAACCTGCTCGATTACGGTATGACTGTACCATACTCTAGCCTTTACTCCAGTACATGTTTTACACATTCAGAAAAACGAAATGGAAACGGGAGGTCGATTCAATCATTCTACAAACCGTATTCAGAATCGATAATCAACTTTCTGAAGTGACTTGCTGCACCCAATGTCCGCAGAATGTCACTTTTTCACGTGGGAGCAACTACTGACTCCCACCTCTAAACCTGTCAACCGAAACAACTAATAGCAACCTATAAGAATCCGTCAGGAAACTCAGGGTAGGAACACAAGAGCTGGGAGGGAGATCTCTAGTTGATGGAGATCTCCTCCACTGGCTGAAAAGCCAGCTCTTTAAGAGCTGGTTCAATGCTACCCAATCACTGCTTCAGAGTACTTGGGGAGCTGGATACATTACCCTAGCACAGGCCACACAGGAATCTATCTACTGCAGGGGTGAGGGTGCTACTGGGTCTCAGGTTACTCTTTCATTACTATCTTTCTTACTATGAGCTAAAAACACCATTACCACGATTTCACTCCAGTTGACAGAACTGACTCTTTTGGAGAGGATATCCTACTGTTGGAGATCCTAGGAGAGGACTGTTGGTCTCGTTCATTCCGTTGTATCTAGACTGAATGCTATATGCTCTGGAACACATAGGCATGCCTCAGCTATATACAAATTGTCACATGGCTGCAATGCTGTGTGTACTGATTGACTGTACACGATCAAAAGCATTGTTTCCATCCGACTAAACCAGCACAGCTGTGGCGCACCCATAGAGGCTCTCTATTGGTAATTTCATAGCTCCCCACCATTCGAGTCTTCAAATGGGGGCGTCAACAAGCTTCTCTGAGTCTGGGGCATTTCTCGACATTCCCACAAAACTGGGAGCATCTGGTTCCTCAGGTTGGACCTTGGCTGTGACCTAATACAAAGTCAGCAGCCCTCTTGAATACATCAAGGTGTCCATTGCTGGGTTCCACTTGGAACAAAGGAAGGGACATCACACTTGTGATCTCAAACCTTCCAAAGTAGACAGCTGGCTCCAAAGCAAAGGCATTGGGTTGCCATCGTTGTCCAAGAGAGAAAAGGTGTTAGGATCCAGGACGGACGTGGTGTGGGCAGAGGTACTTCTTGTGATGGACATTACACATCCACCTTGGGTTGGTCACTCGTGAAGGTGTGTGTGGAACATGTCTTGAGGCTATCTGTAGATTCTCCCCATTCACAAGGAACCTATTGCACTTGAACGTCAGTCGGGATCCCACTTGGTCTCCCCATACTTGCACCATAGCTTGGAATTGGCTTAGAAGCCATCTGTTTGTCTCCCCATAAAGCTCAGAGGGGCAGGGACAAACAGTCAGTAGTCACATTGGAATCAATATGTGGTTGACAAAATGTTACAACACAGACATCTCAGGCAGAGATGAGGCTTTTGACACCACTGGTGGCAACATACAGTTGCAAATCACAAAACGAAATGCTGAATCATGATGACAAATCTAGCAAGGGGACTTGTCATACGGTGCCATTTCCTGCCGATGGTAGCCCCAGTGTGGGTGGCATGCTACCCCGCAGACATGGGCGGTGCCTGGTTTCCTTGGGATTGACTTGTGCAGCACATACACTAGTCGCCCCATCAAAAATCCGGGTTGGGCTTGGGCTTGTCCTCGAAGTCTTTGCCGCCTGCCATGGCAGAATCCAAGGTGTCCCCGACTGCTTGGACAGCTTCACTCTTGGAATCAACTGGAGGCGGAGGCGTCGAACCTATCAGGACTCGTCTGTCGGCATCAGAGAACTTGCACCAGATTTGGCGGCCGGCGGGCGAAAGCTTGAACCAAGTTGTGCTTGGGAGTCCGAGGACTTGCTGCTCCCCACCATCATTGGCATGGCCTTGTTCCTCATCGACAGTTGCTAGGTTGGCTAGATGGGAGTCGGAAACACGGCGGTTGACATCATAGTGGGTGGCGGCATTCTTAGGTGAAGTGCTCCTTGGGACCATGACGGCACATTCTTTCATGCTCACGAGATCTGATGTCGTTCAAGACTTGGACATTGGTGAAGGCACGCTGCAGGAACAGCTTCTGCATGCTGTCGCTGAGCATGCCGCTAGGATCTTGGTGGCCATCGTTGTAGTGGGTGATGGTCTCGTCAAACTTGATGACAAAGTCAACAGCAGAGCCTTGCCTTGGACAGTACTGGACACTTGAAAGCCAATGGAGGACCTCAACATGGTCCAAGGAGCCTGCTACTGATGCATGTGCATCCTGGATCAGTTCCACAAGGATTGCAAAGCAATCAGCATCATGGAAGTGAGACTTCACAATGACTTTCCCATTGGTTGTCTTCACTGTGTTCAGGAGGACAGCATAGATCCACGGTTCATCCGTAGGAGTTCCTCAAAGTACTCGATGGTCATGGGAGCATAGTCAGTGTCGAAGACCTTGTAGAAGCCTTGGGTTCTGGCTATGACAATGAAAGCCTCATACCAAGTGTCAAACTCCTTGTTGGAACTAAGCGTAGGGTAGGCTGTGACATCTGCCTTGGCACGGAAGTACCTGCCTTCTGGTTCTGGATTGCCACCCCCTCCACCTCCTCCAGGACATGGATCAGTGCCATCAGGATCTCCTTGCCCACCATTGTCATGACCTTGTGGATTCACTGGAAACGAAAAACTCTGCCAAACAATGAATTTGCTCTGTAGTTTCACTCTACAGAAGGGGCAGAGTGAACTCCCAGAGTTTTGGCTAAGTAATGAGTTCGAACAGGCCGCAGAATGTATGTGACCCGAGTTGGCATGACAGGGATGGCAGGCGCATGATTCGATCCTTGCACAGACCAAGTATACTACTATCTATATATGTATACCTATATATATTTATAACCACAGGTTAACCGTCCTAGAAGAGGAGTTGTCACATTCACAAAGTACACGAAAAGAAAACAATTACGCCCTCACGCAAACCAAAAAACAGTCAAGGCTGCACTGACAAAAGACATATGGGTATGCACGAAAGAAGGCAACAAAGAGAACACATATTATCTTATACGTTAATTTTTCAGGTCTAGATAGTACCTAAAACCTTCCACCTCGAACCCTCCTGGCTAGCCGGATATTTTTTGGCATGATGGTGATTCTCTTGGCATGGATAGCACAAAGGTTGGAACATTGGAACATGTCCACAAGATGGGCTTCTGACGCTTGCTGGAGGCTTCCATTGCAGACCCTTGGAACCTGATGTCTTTTCTAATATCAGAAGCTATGTCCGAACAAGACGCTGAAAGGGCAGTCTCCTGATTAGGAGATCGGTTGACTTCTGGTACTTCGAATTTCTCTGAGAGCACAGTTCCTGGGCGATAGCGCTGTCGCTTTTTGACACACCTTCAATGGAGGAGGGACCTTCCTGGCGGCCCGCCTTGCTAGCGCCTTCCGGAATCTGGATGTTGTCCGTCGACTATTTTGCTTGCAGTTGGTTTGTCCTTACCATATGGAGGAAATCAATTTTATGTCTACATTATTTTTGGACTGTGGATGTAGTCGTTAACTGCATGCATAGTAGCATGCCGTCTTTGCTCTCTATACATACTTCCTGCTGGTATGATATCAATATAGTCGTGCAGTACTGGGGCTGGGGGCTGGTTGGGGTCATTCTGTTTCTATATACTGTAGGTTTGGGTTTGTTGGCATGAAATTCAAGCAATCTCGGGTGCCAGGGGCAGGAGGGGAGATCTTGTTGGTGTTGGAGTGTTGTTGTAGGAGTTGGGATGTAGCATGGTTGATGGTGTGTTGTAGGATAGAGGCGTGCCTGTGTTTCAAGGGTGAGAACAAAGGCATCCTCCCTGATAGGGTAGGGTGTGATTCGGAAGGGTGTGATTCGGAAGGGTGTGATCCTCAAGATGGCTGCATGCTCTAGGAGCTGTTGGCTGATCATCTGGGGAGTGGTGTTGTGAAGTCTGCGGAGGATGGTGGATGTGGTTGGTTGGGTGAAGTGTGGGAGTGGGGGAATGTCTGGGAGGACCTTGGGTTTGAGTGAAGTTGTGGGTAAACATGGGGAAGTCCATGGTGGGTGGTAGGGGGTAGGTGGGTTGGTGGGTCGTACAGCACCCTCCGGAGTTTTGATCAATTTCTCCGGTGGGGGGCTTACACTAGGCCCATCCTAAGTGGGCGCCCTTGTGCGCCTGAGGTATATGGGTTCGTCACGGCACCGTTCAGCGGATCGTCTGACGAGGTGTAGCCTTTAAAATAAAACTTCGTTATTTTTTTTTTGTGTATCCTGGAGTGTTGACTGTAGTGTCGTTGCTTCAACGCAAGCAATGGAGGTTGCTTTGTGAGGTGGCGAGAGGATTGATGTAGAGGGGTTTATTCAAGGGGCAATGCACTGAGGCACTGGTAATCAAGGTTTATATCAAGTTGTTGGGTTGTTGCTGCCACTGGATCAAAGGCATGTGGCCAAGTCTGGTCCAGTGATACGCCATACCTGCAGGAGAAAGATGGTATCAGAGCCAAATGCTGGTAGGGATTCTTTAAGGAAAAACTGGAGAAGTCACGCTAGCTAGCCAGTAGAGGCAGTGGTGGGGGAATCAAGGGTGTTTGTTGGTTGATGGGGCTGTGTTACTGGTAGACACTGTGTTGTCTCAAAGGCTGGTACTCAATCTGTTGTAGGTGACCATGCAACAGAGAGTCAAGCCAAGATGTGGAGAGGGTACCCGATGTTGGAGGTTGTATTTACAAACACCTCAATACAAATAAGTTCGTTTATCCCATAGCTAGTTGATAGGGGAATCTAATATCTATTCCTAGTTACATACATGGGGAGTTTAACTGATCTTATGGTCACCCCCTTCACTATATCCTTTGAAGTTGTAATCATTTCCCATAAAACATGAGAAGATTCCACTTTTGGAAATAGCTTAACAGTAAACAGTATTTTACTTTACTAAGACTAGAGTGTTACTAAAAACAACACTATTTCCAAGAAGTCTGTACCTTCATCTCGAGTTCGAGATCGAGATCTCGCCAATGGTGATCTTGACAACATCTTCCTATAAGAGATAAAAGTCCAATGCTATAGGTAACCAGTTCAACAAACCGTACAGACAGTGCTGGAGCCCCACTATAAGGGCTACCAAAACAGCACAGGCGATTCCGCGTCAGGAAAGAATGCACGAATTCCCATATGAGCAGCTTCACCGGAGCGAAGTCGTTCCTGCTGAAGACAACCAATCAGACGCAATCCAAGACATACTCGCATTGAAGATCATACTAACTACAAACCTTCTTATGCTTGAACGAAGCGAATCCAACAGGAATAGAGTGAGTTACAGGCTGTTGAGTCAACAAGGCTACGTACGGAGCACGAGGCTACTGTACAGAGCCAAGACGAGTATCTGAACCGGTACCAGCTACCGGAGCAGGAACATCCAGCTCACAGGAGTGAGTGAGCTCCGGAGCATCATCAAGACCAAGCCCACAGGAGTGAGCAGGAAAGATCTTTTGTGCTGCGGAAACAGCCATCGTACCACTGCTACGTGCAGGTACGCAAAAAGACAAACTACAAGAGAAGACTCACCGGCAGACGAACGCGTGCAGCCAACAAGAGCAACACGTCGAGTGCCAAACACCAGAAGTGTTGCCACGGAAGAGGAACGAGATAACAAGTTCCAACAAGAATACCACAGAGGTACTTCGTGGGAATGCTTCCTATCCTCAAACCAAAAAAGTAAAGGAAAAGGCCCCCCAATCGAAAGAGGCTACTAGAGGAGAGGTGCAAAACCTCCAGCTGCACGAAACCAGCCAAATTGCCAGGCCGGTTACTCCACAACGACAGGTCCTACGGAAGGACTGTCATACACGGAAGTGGGCTACTATACTATCACTGACAGGCCCTGAAGAGTGCAAGTCCTCGAATGCAACAGGAACCGAGTTGCATCCATCGGCAAACAAGCTGGATAACAGGGAATTTGCGAGCAAATTCCACCAGGCAGCAAGTGCCAACACGACGAACAAGTTGATCGAACGAAAGGCAACGACTAGATTGAACGGTCCGCTACCGCTACTGTCAACAAGAACAACGTCCGCCACTTCTAGCTAGCCGGTCGCTAGCTGCTGCTACGTTGATACCGACAGTGGCAAGAACAGAGTGTCAGGTGCAGTGCCGACACAAAGAACAACAAGCCTTCGCCGATCAAACGGCTGAGGCTACTGCTACAGCCACACGAACGAGCGACTGCTTGAACAAGCGATTGCACGACTGCTACCAACAAGACAAGAAGACGACGACGACTGTCAGTTGACTGCTACCCGATAGCGGCAACAGCACCATTGCGACCGTCGGCGACAGCTAATTCGCAAGCGAGTTCCAGCCATCGGCAAGAAGAGCGAATTTGCGAGTTTTCGCAAATTCCACCCGCCAGCCAAGAAGCAACAAGACGACTGAAGCGATCCAACGATCGCTACTACTGTCAACAAGAGAAAAGAAGGCATGCTACTATGCATGCCATTGAGATACCAACAGTGTCGGCAAGCAAAAAGCAACAGCATCGGCATCCGCCAGTGCCGACACGAAGAAAAAGGCAATCTCTGTTTTTTGTGAGGAAATCGCTGACATGCAACCATGCAGTTCCACGGAACGGCAAAGAACAGCCTACAGTTCAGCGAACGACAGCCACAAGAAAGCAGGGCCACTGACCACGAAAAAGGTATCTTTTCGCAAAAAGGTATCTTTCCAGCTACCGGTCCTGTACCCGAGCATGTCCCCGTACCGGTATGTCCTGAACATGCACAGATAGTAGCTAAAGCTTTAGCTAGATAGCTAGCCAACCGGCGCAAGAGCTACTGGAGCAGTGCAAAGCTAGAGGAATCACAGGAGTGTGCAACCTCCAGCACTGAATATTTTCTTTGGAGTGTGTATTGAGTTTGCACTCAGCACCTCCTACCCTTTCATGGAGTGTGTATTGTGGCATCCCAGCCACAGCACCTCCTACTACCTTTTATGGAAAGTGTATTGTGCAACTGAAACACAGCACTTCCTCCACTGATTACAGGCAAACCTGAGGCAACACCAGCCTCTAGGTAGGCAACAACAGATACCATTACATGACCATGCCTTGCTATTTGATCACAGCAAGTGCACAGGAGTGTGAGGGTACCCAAATCCAAAACCTTCAATCCTACAAACAAAATCATCAAAACAACCGCCTTTATAGGCAATGCCGTAACCATCAATGGCTACATAAACAGCCAGCATCGATGGAAACAACAGCCCACAACGGTATCTACCGCTACCAATGGAAACAACAGCCAACAACGGTAACTACCACTACAAAACCGATTACAATGAATCGACCAAACCAAATTCAAATGGCATCTACAATAACGGCAACTGCAACAACAGCAGAACGACAGTGAACGTTGAACCGAGTAGCTAGCTACAAGCAACTCAAGAGTTCACAAGACAAGGAACCAAGCCAGAGGATGGCTGGAGCATTCAGAGTTTGACCCACAAGCGGGAACCTGATCAATAGAAACAACAAGAGGGTGCACACCTCAGCTCCACTGCAACTACTGTACAGAGATTGCAACCAACCTTAGTCTCACACCAACAGAAGTACATGAGTACAACAAATCAAGCCTACAATAGATACAACTACGGACAACTACAAGTCCTGCCACAGCCAACTCACAGGAGTGTAAGAGCAGTGACAAGCCAACACTTGTCCTGCCACAGCCAACTCACAGGAGTGTAAGAGCAGTGGCATCACCAACCAAAGGATCTACCGACTACATCACCATCGAACCATCATCGAACCGTGACACGTCCAGGTCCAGTGGAGCCCATCAAGTTGGAGCATCCACAACTACTACCGAATACTTCCTTACAAGTATCCAAACTTCCAAGGGCTTCCAGCCCCAACTCAAAGTATCATTGTGGCAAGGAACTTCCTCCTAGTTCCAGCTACTACAAAGTTCTCCCAAGTGTCGCTATAGCCTGAATTCCCAGTCTCAGCTACGACAACACCAAATGACGGTACCAAGTGTACCAAGTGACGGCACAGTCACCACAAGTGATGACACCAGCAGTACACGAGTCTCACATGAGTATAAACAACCATGACAAAGGAAACAATAACTCAAACATTTCCTCATTCCATCTTCAGACATCGAGACCATCCAAGAACTAGGTTCAGTCGAACCCAACAAGTCCGTGACTTCCAAGCTACATCATTTCCAGCTTCCATGCACCTTCCAATAGGCATCACTTCCCACAATCTACGACTTCCAGAAGCTCAAACAGCTTCCATCTACAGGGCTTCCCGCCCCATCAAGTGTCAATGCAGCCGCACTTCCCAATCCGAGCCGCAGGTACACCAAGTGACGGTATCATCCGACACCAATCTTCCAGGAGTGGCATCATTCAAGGAGTGCCAGCCCAACGACCTTTCCGACGATGACATTCATTGCATGTATTGTTCATTGCATGTATTGTCTCGTCTCCACCGCTCAGCTTCTCGTTACCAAGCAGGATGCCGAGCAACTACTTCCAAGGTTTGTTTTGGACTCATTGCAAGCCAGTCGGCACGACGACGTGAGACTTGGATTACAAAGCCTTTCCAAGGTAGGAGCCTGCTTACCCAAGCACAGATAGACACATTGAGTTGCTATCGATTCTCAGGCATCCTAGAGGCACCGCCTCAAGCTCCACAGCAATCCAAGTTGCATCCAATGTCCAAACCAACCAAGCCAGTTTGGTACAACAAGTACAATTCTGCCACAGCTAGCTACAAGAGTGTGCCAACAGTGACAGCAGGAGTGGTATTGATAAAGTTGTACCCACCAAAACCAAAGTCTCAAACCTTTTTCAACCTTCCTTTGAATTCTCCGATCGATCTATCCAGATTGACACACCAGATCGACTGACAAGAAACGATTATGCCAGATCGAATGACACGAAGCGATCGAATCACAAGCAGCGACCACGAGATCGATTCAGTTTGACTCTCGCGATCGACTCAGAAGATCCATCATAGATTGAAGTGTGACCAGCAGATACGCACCTATCAAGCAGAGCAAGCTACTCAAGCAAGGGTAGCCCACACCATTGCTACCGGGATATCTTCGCCAGAGGATTCCCACAGTTCCAAGGAACGTTCCCCATGGAACCAGCTCAAAGCAACAACAGTTCGACGGAACGCCACAAGTTCCAGCACCCATCTACAAGTGGTGCAGAACCAAGGTCCACATCAAGTAAGCACACATCATGTACTAACAAGTCACAGCCATTCGAATCGAAAGAAGAGGAAGGCCGTGTATGAAGGAAGAAGCTTCCCAGCCGGGAAGAAGAGGATTCCATCCCTCTGAAAAGACAACAGCAAGGACATCCAACACTTATTGGACATCCAACAAGAAGGACAGCTCACGTTCCAATCCAATGGACAACAAGCTGACTCTAGATAGCTACCAAGCTATTGCACAGACTCAGCTCACCTGATTTCCCAATCCGTATCAAGCCTGAATGGATTGATGTTTCTACACATCATTGGCGATTGAGACCATGGCATATTCGAGTTCCAGTTCAGTCTACACCGCCAGTCAAGAGCACAGTTTGAGTCTACGAGAATGCAGCCGGAACTTCCTAGTTTCCAGCTACAGCAATACCAAGTGACCGGAACTTCCCAGTCCACGGTTCAACAAGTGATCGGAACTTCCCAGTTTCGAATACAGCAACATCAAGTGACGGCATCAATGCCACAGCAAGTCATACAGAGTGGCAACACCACAGGAGTGGTAGCCACAGTTGCTTTTCATGACGACACTGTTCACATGTCCACATTGACTGTGACAGATTTGTCAACACTGCTATGGATGGCAAGCTTCTCGCCACCAAGCGGAATGCCGAGCATCCTAGCAATTGGTCTCTCCTCGACCAACAACTGTTCCTTATGGAGCAACCATCATTACATTAATTATTCGTTCCACGGTATCCTTTATGAACCGTGCAGGAGTGTGTTGGAGGTTTATTACAGACCACCTCAATACAAATTAGTCGTTTACCCCAATCTAGTTAGAAGGGGATATCTATATCTATTCTCTAGTTACATCAATGGGGAGTTTAACTGATCTATAGGTCACCCCCTTCACTATAACCTTTGAAGTTGAATCAATCCCAGAAACATGGAGAAAGATCACTTCTTGGAAATAGCTTAACATTAAAACAGTATTTTACCTTATAAGCTAGAGTGTTACAAGAAACAACACTCGATTCAGGTGGACTGTGGAAAGTCACTGGAGATCACTCAACAATCAATGAGAGAGGGAAAGAGTCAGTATGTATTAATATCTATGCACACCACGCTCAGTCTGTCTGGGGCTCAATCCTTTGGAGTTCCTAGGCTCAGTAGGAGGGTCAGGGCAGGAGCAGAGAGGTGGCGTTTCAATGAAGGTGTTGCACAATCTAGCCAGATACGCTAGAGGGGCAGCTTTTGTGGTTTGTTCTTGTGGGGGTGAGATCCTTTGGAGAGGAGCTGTGTATCTCAGGGAGGGGCTGTCGAACGATGAGAGTGCAGCCAAGCTTGGTGATAAAGTCTGAGGAGGATGACTGGCTGCAGAGGGCTATATGCAGCCGTGTACTCTTGAACTCAAGTCCTTACAGGAACTCTGTTGTTGTTTGTTTGTTGTTCCTTGGGGAGGAGTTAGATTCAATGTAGGGTGGTAACAGTAGACAGGTGTGGATCAGTCAATCAGTCTGTATAGGGATAGGACTGGTTGGATCAGTAGGATCAAGTTCCAACAAGGACGTCGGGGGAAACCCAGAGTGGCCGGTGAGAAAGTAAGAAATACAGCTGTGTTTCTGTTCTCGGCAGTCACTGCAGGTATCTCGTGAAGTCTTTCTTGATGGGAGGAGGCTGCGTACGGAGGAAGAGGTACCGAGGAAGAGGTACGGTCGCGGGAGGTACGAAGAAGAGGTACGTTCGCGGGAAGATCGATCGATTCGCGGAGGAGCGAGTCTTGGATTCGATTCGAAACCACGTCACCGGTTGCCTTAGAGGTAAGGTTAACCGAGCCTGTTGTTGTTGAGGGAGGAGAAGATCGATCGTTCGAAAAAGATAAATACGTATGGGAATTGTTTTCTGTACTGTGCTGGGGAAGACCGGAGATTTCTTCTTGTGTTCAAATTCTGCCAACTTGGCCGTCGGCGGTCGAGAATAGAAAACCCGCCCGATCTCGTAGGATTTCAATTGGGATGGCTTTCTAATCTGAACCGGGGAAGGCCGCTTTGATAGTCGCTTGATAGGAGAGGTGCGCTTGATAGGAGATACCAGAGGTGTCGATCCTGTCAACCGGAGGGCTTGAAAGAGAGATAAAGAGAGGAAAAGGGAGTGTGTTTCCTGTGATGACGTTGAGCGGATTCCTATAGTAAAACAGTACTCTTCAACAAGATAACAGAAAACAGGCTTCCTGAGGTCCTTTCGCTTCGTTTCAATGCTTCTAATGGTGCTAATAGGTAGTGTAATGGTATAGGTATGGCCGATTGGTTGTGTTTGTTGCTATCAGTATTGTTCTTGTAGTGACAGATTCAGAGGGGAAGCTCCTCGATTCGATTCGGCTTCCCGTGAAAAAGTACCCGATATGGAGGTTGTTGTGCAGACACTATGTACGCAGTTGGAGGAGCCAGCCAATATAGAAACTGGCTAGTAGTAATATATACACGTATGAAGATATAATGTGACAGAGTCCGACATGCAGGCAGAGTCAGCGAAAGAATCTACCGTAGTTTCTCCAAAATATGCTCCACGGGAACGAGCAGGCACCACAGGCACGGAAGCAACTCTCTTTTCCAACATGACAACCAAATTGGCAGACCAGAATCCAGTACATCAGCCAACTTCACCGGCAGCAAACTTTGACATCGTGGCTGATAAAGTCATCATGCGTGTTGAGGAAGTGACAGCACAGAAGGAAATCATCGAATTGCCGGGAACAGGGGGATCTGTGCAACAATATGAGATTTCCATCAAGCACTACTGTAATGCCATATGTATCAAAGTGGACACTGATACCCTGGACAAATTCTATAACCTTGTTCACCCGGAGGAAGTTGAAACCGTACCGCAAATTATTCAGGCTCCATCCTGTGGATAACATTTTCAAAAGTACTCTCCCGCCATGCCAACCTTGAACATGTTACAGGCAACCTTCATGCCCAGACGAACTAACGAAGGAGACTGGGTGGACGGACTTCAACAGATCGTAGAGAACTTCAGTAAGCTCCATGCAGATTCTAAACCAACCCAAAGCATCCACTGCTGCTAGAAACATTGTGAGCCGAATCAAGGATGCATGCCTGGAATTGATGGGTTAGGGTACGGGCGAAGACAATTAGGAAGAGTATGAATGGCACTTGACTTGCTCCGTTATTCAGGGAAAAGTGGACACCCAGCCAATGCCACTTTCACCACTATGCCTCATCGCATTGGTCACCATTCTCTGTGCTGGGATGAAACTGAAACAAAGAAGCCAGATTGAGCTTTCTTTGCCAAGATGCCTCTCCATCAGCATGGTGTTTGGAGTCACTACTACACCGATACGTACGACAGACATTAACGAGACCCTTGTTTTTGGTTCTCATGGATCTGCCGTCATTGAAAAAAATAACGAAGTTTTATTGTTAAGGCACACCTCCCCAGACAAATCCGCTGAGCGGTGCCATGAATCTGCTGTCGTTGGTTCTCTTTCCATGCCATGTGTCAGATGGCGGGACATATCACCCACATTGAGGGAAACCCATACTTGTTCTTCACGGTGCTCCCATACAAGAAGACTGGTGCTACTACAGACGCCAGAGATACTGAAGCCAGGTTCAAGTCGTGGGAGAGCAAACATGTACGGGACTATCTGCACCTGCACCACACCAGCATTAAGACTCACCAAGAACTTGTTGGAGGTTGTACATGGTGGGACATGAAATCCTTTATTCGCGGTGCTCATCTAGATGAGGAAGTGGAGGAGAAGTACTCCCTTGTGCAAACTCGAAATTGCAGCACTGAGAAAAGCACTCGTTTGCACAGGACCTAACACAGGCCTTGGAGTTGGAAGATTGGTGGAACAAGTACACAGTCAGGGATTATCACTCACTTCACATCTTCTCCGAAATCATTGCATTTGTCCTTGAGAGCAAAGGAAGAATGGTGAAGTGATGACCAAGACACTTTTGAAAGTTCATTGGTTTGCCCTGCTTCCTTTCCCTGCTTCCTTGCTTGTTGCTTGCTTTTCAATTGAAGTGAAGTACATTATCAGAGTCGTTGCCTTCATCACTGGTAAAATCTTATGGCCGCTGGAAGCTTAGCTCATTATAGCTAGACCGCATACCGGTCCTACTGCTAGCTAGTAGGGACTGCTTGTGCTATTCCATTCCATTCCATTCCATTCGATTCCTCCATGGTTCCATTCGTGCCTTGAGCTCTGCTTTTTGTGTGTGTGTGTGGGGGGGTGCTGCGCAATATTTGGGGGTACAATGTTGTTGCTAGGGCAGTAGTCAATTAGGGTCTCCAGTTTCATTCCACAGTCGCCAACGGTCCTGCCACTCCCCACTTGACGAGTTAATGTAACATCCTTCCACCAAGTGACACATTCAGTTTCCACCGAAAACAAGCTCCTACAACGTTTATGACAACCACCAAGCGAAACTTCCATGCCACAACAGCAAAATCGTCGTGTCACATTTTAAAAAACGTAGGATTTCAGTTTTCAGATGGGTGTCTTCAAATAGCTACAGGTACCAGTAGTCAGTTGCCGTCGCCACCGCCATGGGCCAAGAGATTGGAGCTTTGGAGGGAACATTGGAGAGAACGTTGAGAAGGAGTTTCATTGCTTTGAGGAGCAGAGGAAAGGAGTTTCGTTCGAGCAAAACCAAAATAATGACGCTTCGACACTTCGTGTAAAAGCAGCAAGCAGCAGCGATCACACACAACTGTTAATCTGCTAGTCTTACTGAAGTTCTAAGTGGCCATAAAGACCTGACTTCCAGTTTATACTAATAATCATATTTTGTTGCATAACTCCATAGGCTCCATAGGACGCATACCGTCCAACAAGCAGCGTTTCTTTCGTGCAGCAAGCAGCGTTTCTTTCATGGATGTCAGTTATGGTGAAAGAAAGGGGGAAATTTTGTGAAACCCTTCCAATCACTATAGCAATTCAGTACTCAAGGTTTTCTTGCAAAAATACCACTTTTCCAATGCACGTTCGCGACTCGATCCTAGATAGGGTTTGAGTTCAACTCATGACGTAGTCCTTCGCGAATAGTCATTGAGACAGGGTTCTCATGACTGCTAGTCATACTAGGTTGTCGATGGAACATCGCTCTAGATATTTAGCCGGCGTGGAAAGCTTCCACGCTACTAGACAGCTACTAGCTGAAGTTTCCATGTGTTCCGGAAATGGACCGTGAAGTACGTAGAGTTATTACCATAACCTACGATATCACACTTCGAGGCCTCCCGCGGGAGACCAACTTCAATGAGCTTCACAACGATCTCTCTCATGGATTAGTTTTCATAGCTTTCTAATCTCTCTCATAACTTTCATTCTCTCAAACTCAAAACACTCGAAAGATCTTTACACTAGCTTTTAGTGTAGTGCATTTTGTTAACAAACACAATAGCTTTCAGCTACCCTCAACCTATTCCTTCACCATGAAGATTGCTCAAGGAAGCAAAGCATGCGTTCAGCAACTTCGAGAAACAGTTGCGTGACAAACCCATTCTTCCTCTTGCCGACAATGACGAAGACAACGAGGTCGACGACACTCGTGCAACCACCTGCAGACGCAAATAGTGCCAAGTACACTTTCAAGGTAGCCATCATCAATGGCTCCAACACACCACGTGAGACCATCAAGTGGGCCGCAAATATGGAGAAGGTCTTCGTTGGACTCAACCTTGCTGGTGCCGACGACAAACATCGTCTTCTCAAGGAGATGACTTCCAGCTCTGCAAAGAGTGCCGTGCGTCATAACGCCCTTCGACAAATTGCTGTGAATGCAATTGCTCCACGCTACGTGGCTGCTGGAGAAACCGAAGTCCAATTCCAAGCTCGTGTCCAAACTGCATGGGACGGTGCAGCGGAACCCGCTCTAAGCGATGTGGACATCACCTTCGGAATCAACGCGGTGATCGAACAAGCCTGTCCTTACAAGGCTCTCGAAAAACAGAAATGCTTCATGCGTCGTAAGATGCACAAGCCTAGCGAGATGACAACTCGTGCCTACATCAACAACCTCACTCGGATGAACACCTTCCAACACAGGCTGGGCAGCCGTGGCAACTGTTATTGTCGATGCCATGCGGCATGAAGGCTTTGGCTATGCCTCTTGGTCTGCAATTAGAAACGATCTGGTGAACTTGGTATGCTTCCAATTTGTAGATGATACTGACCTGGTTCATTCTGGGCCTGACAACTACACAAAAGGAAGGCAAGTCATGCTTGAAGCACAGGATGTACTTGATCACTGGGACTCCTTCCTTCGAGTTACTGGTGGTGCACTCGACTACAAGAAGAGTTGGTTTTGGGGCGTAGACTACAAATGTGTTCAAGGACTATGGACCTACAAATCCCCCTCCGAACTGCCTGGTCAATTACTCCTCCAAGATGACGACACTGGTACCCGTCGACCCATAAAGAGACTCTCTGTACACAAGGCCCAGAAAGCACTTGGTATCTTCTCTGTCCCAGTGGCAACATGTCTGACCAAGTCAAATACATGAGGCAACAAGCCATACAGTGGGCTAGTTCTGTGAGGGATAAGAAAGTCAACAAGAATGACTTATGGTACTGCCTCAACAGCACCATCATGAAGTCCTTGGAGTATCCCTTGATGGCTACCACCCTGTCCAGAAAGCAATGCTCCCACATCATGGCCCCCATTCTTACTCATGCCTTGCACAAAATTAAGGTCCAGAACAAGCTCCCCAGGGCTCTGGTGTATGGTCCCATCAAATACCAAGGTCTGGGTGTGGATGATCTTTGGGCTGTACAACTTACTGAACATGCATCTAAGAAGCGCATTTTGGGCAAAGTGGATATTATGGGGAAGGTGCACAAAACGCTGGATCAAATTTTAGCGACTCATTTATGTGGGTCCCTTATCATGTCGAAGGGCATTATTTTACCCACATACGCCAAATCATGTACTCGTTCACAGCTCATATTGCCCAAATGAACAAACATAATGTCCCTGCGAGTCCGTCATATTTTTGTGGAAGTGCGTCGAAAAAGTGTGCTCCGTACAGAGATCTGGCGGTACGCCCCTTTATGCCAGTGCGTGGATATTGGCGCAAATGCCTCCAAAAAGTAGCTTGGGTAAGTGATAGGACGGCACGTAGCTTTGCCGGAGTCCCCGGACTTTTGCGCAAGTGCATACAAATAATGAGCACAAGCCGCAAAGGGGCATCACAGAATTTTACCAATGGCGCTGAAATTGCATGCAAGACGCCAAAATCCCGTGCACAAGCCGACACAACCATACCTACATTATCCGTCATTACTTTGCCAAGTGAACATGACTACGACAACAAGACAAAGCAGTTTACAACTAGATAATCTTAACTTAGTTATTAGCTCAGAGAAACAGTACCATTTAGTAGGAAGGGCAATAGAAAGCAGGGCTGAGCAGAAATGTCTTGGTTGTTGCAGAAACAGTTCGAGAAAGTCACAGGAACGTGACGAAACACTGCAGAAGAAATGTCCAATTGGATGAACAGATTTGCCGACTTGCCCAAACCTTTTTCCGAAACCAGGCCAGAAGATCCACAGAGGCCGAGAAATGCCCAAATGGGCCAAACAAAAATGCTCTCAAATGTATGCATCGTCATCTTCATCTCCAAGTGGTAACCGTCTTGGCCTTTTAGCCTGGAGCGGCTCAAGCGTTCTTGGCTCTGCGCTGTTGGCCTTGTTGAGTTTTAGCTGTTGCTTGTGGGAGCCACAGGTGTGCCCATTTGCAATTGCGCAAAAGCTCCAGAGTCTTCTGCTCCAGACTGATAAAGCTGCCCGTGTGGGCACTGGAATGGGCCTCTTTCAACTTTTTCTTGTATTGGTTGTAGGCTTCCAAACCATAGCTTCCCAAGCAGTATGCTCGCTTGGCCAGCATCAACATGTTGTACTTCCCTCCTTTGATGGGTTGGCCTCACCTGGTGCTCCTTGACCCATTGGGCAGCTCGGTCCACTTGGCTTCATTGTTGTTCCAAACAACAACAGCCTTGGCCTCATGGTGAGGGGTGAAAATGGGCTTGTTGGTGCTCGTTTTGGTCGCTGATGGTCTTGTAGAAATAACATTCTTGCCCCACAAATGGCTCCGAAGACCTAGCAAGAACTCGCTCCAGTACCACATGAAAGCTCCTTTCCTCTTCAACCTTGCGCAACAGGGAAATTGGTATTAAAAGTGAGTCAAACATTGGGCATTAGCATAAAAAAATATGGACGTACCTCAAATCAATTTGGCGACAAGCACACTTGAGGATCAATGGGGTAGTGGGAAGGGCTTGTCTCTTATCCATGCGAGCAAAAGCAACCTTCTTCAACCCTGAGTAAGATAGTTGCGACGGGCATTAATGCCCTTTACCACCGACTTCTTGTAGGTGAGGAAAAAACTTCCTCCTTTTCTGCACTCACCTTGCCAGCCTCGACAAAACTCTAAATGTTTGCGTGACTTCTTGCAAGCTCTGCGAATTCCTCGTCGTTCACCATAAACATTAACGGTGCGCCACAGCTCTTCTTTTGCAAAAGCCAAAATCTCGAGAGCCAAAGCCGAGTTCGTTTTGCCCTCTTTGGCCCTAGACCTAGCCAGGAGGTCAGACAACTTGGCTTCCAAAAGAGCAATGGCTTTGTCCTTTTCGGCATTGCTGTTCTCCAAGTTCGTCTTCTTCAGCTTCCAGTTGGCGCAATCCTCTTTCTTGGAACCCCCCTTCTCGTGTTCCTTCATAACATGACGCATGTAAGCAACTTCCACAACGAGTTTGTCATTTTGGATCTCTCTCTTTGTTTT
>CAICTM010001555.1:0-26996 GCA_903772945.1 Seminavis robusta
TACAAAGTGTGAGCAGCTATCCAACAGAGTCTCCGTTGCAGCACTGGACACCCTGGCACTTGAGGACGATGCACAAGCCAGCGGAGACACACTAACACACAGTTAGTAAATGCATCATGGGGAACGAACGGAATACTCTCCCGATGGTGTCACTGATACTGGCAATAACAGAGACGACATTTGTCCTTCTCTGCCAAAGTGGTGCAGTCAAGGGCTGGACTTTGCCGTCGATGATACACCCCGACTGGAGGGAAAACGACTGGTTGAGCCGTGCCGCATCAAGGCTCTGACCGCTGAACCCATGGGATCAAACAGGTCCTGAGCTTGGTGGTAACAAACTGGCGGGTGGATTCATCAGTCAACTCCAAGATAGCCTTGGAGAGGACTTGATCTCGTGGGCCTTGCCACGAACTAGGAGGTCAGCAGACATGGCTGGCGGATGGTGCTGGAAGGAGTGTTGAAGTGTCGTTGGTCTGGACATTCAATGAATCAATGAAACTGTCGGCAACAATGCTTTGGGAGCGGCAACAACAGTCAAGGAACTGGATAAAGGCAGGACCAACAGCAAAAGCACCAGGCAAACAGAACTGGGGCTGGAGCTGGACAAAGCAAGGACTCACAACAGCAGGACAGCAACTGGAAGGGAAGCAACAACTGGGAGACAGGCAACTGGAAGGCAACAAGAGGCAGGATGCAGTGGTCCAAATCAGGGAAGGCTTGGTTGGAAGGCTTTCAGGATTGGGATTATGACCTCATAGTGTTGCACTGCATAGCCTGGAATGGGAGGACCAGGGCCACCACCACAGTAGATCAGGCTTGTACTGTTGCTGTAGGATTGCACAGGGCTTGAACCCAATCCAAGAATCCAAAAGGGCTACCAGCCAGGTAGCTTTTGAACTGGGGATCCAATGCAATGAGTCAACCTCAATCTCTGACACAGGTGCCTGGTCAGGTACCATGCTGTCAGGATATCAATGCAAGGGTGGTGTGGCTTGGTAATGGTGGTGTAGCACTGAACAGTCAGTGGTAGTGTGTTGGGTAGCACTGACAGTCAGTGGCGGTGACCAGACAAAACGTCTCGCGGCGCACCAAGTCACCGGTGGTTGGAAGACTTAAGGGGCGGGGGCAAGAGACTTAGAGGGCAGAGTCAGAGACTTAGAGGCCCCCATGTTCTTTTCAAGCATCGTCTTCGCGCGAAGGACTTTTCATGCATCGACTTAAAATATTTCGAAAGCACGGATGAAAACACGTCACCAAAATCAATGACGTCAGTCGGATTCTGGATTTTTAAAGCGGGGATGACGACCCAGTCACCAGTTCGAAGACATAAGGGACACCGAACTTGCCAAGAGAGCAAGACTTAGGGGCCGATCAGTCGAAGACTTAAGGGCCGATCTGGTGTTGTTGTTGAAAATCTCGAAAAGAGAAAATCGCGACCATGGCCCTGAGTCGGACGCATGGCGACAACAGCGGTCGAGAGTTGGGTGGGAGCACCAGTTGGTGACTCTCCGTTGGGGCTAGCGATCACCAGGTGGTGAACGCTTCATGGCAGTGGCTAGAGAAGCACCAGTTGGTGAACAAGGCCGAGGTTGGGTGGGAGCACCAGTCGGTGACTCGCCGTTTGTGGCTAGCGAATCACCAGGTGGTGAACGCATCAGGGCCATCGTGTGGAAAAAGCACACGACCATCGTGTGGAAAAGCAAGCACACACGGAACACGACCATCGTGTGGAAAAAGCACACGAAAGGATCGATCGGTCATCGTGAGGACCGGAAAGATCGATCGTTCAACCAATAACAAGGCTCCAGAGACCGGAACAGCATGGCTGGACCGGCTGATAGTAGCCGTGGTAGCCATAGCAATGGCTGAACGTAGCTAGTAGCCGTAGCCGTTCGAAAAGAAAAAAGAAAAGAAAAGGACACCATTGTCCTCTTCGATTGGTGGCTGCTAGCAATGTGGCTCTGGATTGGCTCCTACCGACTGACTGATCCCCTGAAAACCCTAACTCTATCTACGGTGACGTACCAGTCCAGGCAGGAGCAAGTGTGCTTCCACATTGCTCTGCTTAGAGTCATGGCGATAGTGAGCCAACCCAAGACCAGCGGTTGTCCATGTAGCGGTACGGACTTTGTTTCGTGAACAAACAAAGTCAGCCACTTTCCCTTCAGGATCAGCTGATCACTGCCTTCTCGTTATGCTTGAGTAGATCACTGCCACCAAACCATCAAATACTACAGTATGACGTGGTCGGTGATACTATTTCTTGGAGTACCGTGATAACTAAGCTTTCTGCATCTGACACATTTCATGCGTCGATACTCAAAAGACACAAAACACAAAACCTCAACCACGTTGTTGCATTCACAGAGACGCACTTATCTGTCTCATGCTCAGGACAGATGACGAACGGCCTTTTCACTGAAGAGGAAGCCATGTGTTGGCTGACGTGACGCCTCTGAAGCTTTGCGGATGCTGCTACCAGTCTGTAGCTACCGCTGGCTACGGCAGTAAAACACACTCTGTTGGACACACTTCCGTGCTACCGGTAGCAACGATCTGGTGTGAGGAATCTGGAAAATGGGGATTCTCAAGAATCAGTTTTGGTTTTTTGCTGATTCTTAAGAATCACCAGGCACCCAGTATGCTGTCTAATATGCAGCCTATTCTATAGCAATATGCACTTCATAGCTAGCAATGCTATCCCCTGATACTATCTGCTAACCAACAACAATCTTTGCTGATTCGAACAGCCTTGTAATGATGTAGCAGTGATGTTACAACCATTGCAATGGAGTCTTTCTTGATTTTTACCAGTATTCCCAAGATTCAGCATATTTGCATGGAGGATTCTTAAGAATCATCATAATTCGGAGAGAATTCTTAAGAATCAGTAAAAATTATTCAATGATTCTTAAGAATCAGCAAAAAATATTTAATGATTCTTAAGAATCAGCCCATGATTCTTAAGAATCAGTAAAATGATTCTTTAGAATCTTATTTTTCCAAGATTCCTTGTCTACTGTGTATTCTATTCTTAAGAATCATAATTTTCCCAAGATTTTTTCCTGATTCTTAAGAATAATCTGATTCTTAAGACTCCTCCTAACAGATCCCAATATTTGCCCACTCAGCCACTCAGCAGCACCGTACAGACCGCAGTTAGTTCCCTTCTATCTTTCTATCTCACAGCAGCTCCTTACAGCACTTATTACATATTATCTTGAAGTGACCATGGAGGGCGGAAGACAGGATGATGTCAACCGGAACGTTGATGCAGTGGTAAGAGTGATAGGGCTTTTGGCAAGGAATGGTATGATTGACCTCGGAGCTCCACTTGTCGCCAACGTTGCTCGCGGTGGTGGGTTGGGCGGCGGGCTGTTGGGCCTGCCGCTCGGAAACCGAGTCGAAGATTATGATGACTCGGTCTCCAGTGAAAGGAATGGCAGCCAAGACCTTGGAAATGAGAATCACGGGAATAATGGTAACAACGATAACAATGGAAACGATAGCAACAACGGAAACATCGACACAGAAGAGGAAGCAAGCATAAATCGAGCTGCTGGTGCCTTGGCGATCCTCAATGGTACTAGTCAAGAGCCCAATCGCAGTTCTTTAGGCTTGAATCTCGAGCCAGATTTCTACGAGAATCAAGAGCTCTTGTCCAAGCTGCTGGGTAACCTCCAAGTCCATTCCGTCAACTTTTGGGTACGAGAAGAACAAGCCACCGACTTTGACAGCAGCCTTCTCCAGACTTCGAACGATCAGCCGTATGTTGGTATCCGCAAGTTGCTCATTGCGGTTGCAACTCTTCCCAATCTGGTAGAAGTGTGCTGGGAGACTACCAACAGCAGACAGGTCCACTTGGACATCCCTGCCTCTTTTATCGCCTACGTTTTGTCCTTTGCTCCCCACAAGCTCCAGAGACTCTACGTCAGTAACCTCAGGGTGACGGGAACTCTGGACGAATTCAAGAACCTCGGAGTTGCCCTCAAGAAATGCAAGACTCTCAATTACGTCTCCATTGTGGAATTGAGGCTTCCGGAACTGTTTGCTCTTGACGACGACGAGGAGGAAATCAATACGAATGCCAACGTGATCCCCGTGGATGATCCGAATGCAACTCGCACCAATCTGATCCTTGCCCAGCTATTGAATGATTTCGCCGAGTTGCCCAATTTGAGAGACTTTGGACTCCGGTCCAAATCGTGGCAATCATTGGGTCGTTTGGATGTTACCAGCATGACCCGACTCTTGCAGAACCCAAAGGTCAAGAACATGGTCCTCGACTACTTCAGTATCGACGAGGCGGCCAGTGCTATTTTGGCTAGAGCGCGAAGTGGAATGACAGAGACGTTTGAGACGATTGAAATGAGTGTCTGCTGTCACGGTGCCTTCAGCGCCAGCGTTACCAGGTCTATATCTGCCGCCCTCGAAGAAAACGTGCCCCTTCAAGAGTTGCGTTTCAACATGGACGACTGTGATGAAAGTGTATTGGATGGGCAAGAACCCGAAGAGATAGCCATCTTTTTGGATGCCCTTTCGAGGGCTCTACGTACCAACACGACCTTGCGTAAATTTGACTTTTTGGGACCTGAAGAGCAGTCGAGGGATCTATTGCCTTCCCAGAGCAAGCGACTTTGGAAGCAGTTTGTCGAAGCCATGGAAACCAATACTTCCTTGAGGCGCTTCGATGTGGACACCATAATTGGAGAAGGCGAAGAGCTGCAAGCCAAACTGGAGTACTACGTGAAACTCAATTCCAATGGTAGAGGCAGATTCGTGAGAGCCAGGCACGCTGACAACAAAACGGAGGTCTTGGGGAAACGAGACTGGGTGGAACATCTTGGCAAGTGCAGCAAAGACCTTGACTGTCTGTTCTACTTCCTTTGTGCCAATCCCACTCTCTGTGATCCCCCCGCACCGCCTCGATCGAGCAGGAAACGAAAGCGACAACGGGCCTCTTTGCCCGGCAGGGTTGAACGGTAACTCGGACAGGCAAGATTCATACGATTTCAGCAAAGAGTATAAGATTCGAAGCAGGAAACTTGTTGCCGATGCATGTACACGTTGACAGGCTGAAACAAAACTTCTACTCTCGGGCTCCGTTTTTGGAACAAAGATCTACTGAGGCTGGTTCATGTTCAATACTTCTTGTCGTTTTCTATAAGTCACCTCCACTTACATTGCACGTCCAGTCTCCTAGCCAGTTGGTCACATGATCACTGCCTTCCCTCGATCCCCATTATTGCTGATCCTTAAGGTGTAGTTTGGTCGGGCCGTTTTGTTTGCTATTCCTGGCTTCTTGGTATCTCGACCGAACAACATTTTGCTGCAGGGGCTTCGCCTTCCTTGCAGCTCTTTCTGTGTACAGTACATCTGTTCGCCGAAGACCATCGCTCCTTGTAACCCAGAGTCAGAGTATCCATCTCGCTTCTAGCTGCGGACCCTGCTTGTCATTGTGGCAGTGCATGTCGCATGGATTTGTGTTTGGCAGCGGTCTCTGGAGCTCGCACACAAGTGCTCGTTCCTCACAAGGAAGCAACAATAGCTTCAACCACAGCTCTAACACTGAAGCAATCTTCTCCCAAGCCATAGTCGTCACACAAACACTGCTGGTCTTGATGGTCCAATTCGATCGGGAATTGCAGCGCTCGCTGAATTGGCTGAGCTTCGACTACACGGCAAGTCATTGACCAGAAACATCCCCTACTAGTGGAGCTTTTGAGACAATGATAGCTATGAAAACAATCTGAAAACAGTGACCTCCCTGAACTGTCCGTCAAAGTGTTTGCTCCTAAACTGAGGCCTCAATACCAGAGTATACCAGGTGTAGCTGTTGAGCGTGAGGGTGATTCTACTGCCCAGAAACAAATTGCAAATGCTATTCATCAACTCTATCAGGTCATCCATCAAACAGCCCAGCCAGTGGGTGCACCTTCAGACCCAACTTTTACCCCCTATAGTTTTTCCAGGCCATGACCTCGTAACATTTGTTGCAAGTGGGATCTGGGCGGGGGCTGATCATCAGATCCAAGCTTGGCACCATCATCAATTCCAAGATCACCATGAATTGATCTGGTCGTTCCCAGTGAGATGCCAGCTGCAATGGAAACTGTTGGGATAGCTGGCAGAATACAGCACATACATCAGGAGACCAAGATTTGAGAAAAGGATTCTGGACCCCCATTTCTTTGACCAGTAACTAATCGAAAATGGCTTGGAAAACAATCCGACTCGACTGTCACTCGACTTCGAATGCACTATAGCGGTAGAAGAGCCAGTGGTCAGCTACTCTGGAGCTGGAGTAGGATACCCCACATGGTCTAAAGAAGTGGAATGAGGACGATATGGGGTGGAAGTAATAAGAAGTGGCTGTGTGCAACCACTAACCACTACTAGAGTAATAGCCAGCCATGATAGACTTGTTGTGCTCCAATATCATTCGATAGGCTTCCTTGTCACTTGCTACCCTTCCGTCCCAGCCAAATAATGGACTTGTGTGCTTGGCCATTGCACTTCCCTTCTCTCTTCTCTTTGACCATTAGACTACACCCGTACCGGTACTCCTTTCCTGGATGTAGGTTTTAAAGCCAACTACGAGGAAGTTTTGTGCTACATGTGGCAATCAGAGAATCCAATGTACAATGTACCTGGTGAAAGAGGTCTCGTACTGTAGTAGTACTGTCGTTTTACCATCATCTGCTGGTACTGGTACATTATTAGAACGCAAAGCCTTAGCTGCAGGCCCAAAACGGCAATCACATACTCGTACTGTACTTTTACGGTACTACATCAAACAGGTGTCGGTTCCGCTACGTGTGTGTGGCCATCGAGAGAGTGTTCGTTGCCTTGTTCCGTTGGCTTTAGCTAGCAGCCACTGAGGTTGCTGGGCTTGTTTGGCTATTGTTCGTTCCCTTCCTGTGCTCCGAGCCTTGTCAACTGTTGCCGGCTACGGCGTTAGCTTTGTTCATAGCTCTCTAATAGTAGCTAGCAAGTAGCTGTCATGAATAAGGTTGGTTCTGGCTCCCGTCGTTCCTGGCTATTTTTACAGTGCACTGAACACTGAAGTCAGAAGTTCATGATGGTCACCATGTGACGACACAGACTCGACTCGTCACTCACGCAGCAGAGCACAATCGGAGCAGCTCTGGACTAATCAGAGATCAGCCTACTACTACATGTAGTACTAGTACCTTTGAAATTGCTCTTGGCCATTATTTCATGACAATAGAGTGTAATGTACCAGTATCTGGTACGAGTTTACATCTGCAAGGAAGTTCACAGTTCACAATTGCCAATAAGGCCACCATGTCAATGCAGGCATGAGTCGAGTCAGTCGATCCAAGAGTGCAATGTGACCGAATGGCGACACACGCGGTACAGTCGAACATAAACAGTACAGACGCGACCAATCAATCTTTTCAAAAAGCCACCAATCCCAGTCAGGCAAGACACCATTGGAGGTGGCGGAGACAGTTTTACATTGCCTTAAAGACTTAATGAACCTTGTTTCAGAGGCACTGAGTGTCCCCAAGATTGACTACTAATGTACGTATACCCCAAACGGAAGCAATTGGTTTATGAGCTGTACTAGGTCATGGAAAAATCCCGGTTTGTTAAGTCATCGTATGAAGGTCAAGAACATATTTAAGAGTCGCTGGGAGATTGTGCCAGTTTTTGCTGGGTCAATCGCGCCGAAGAATAAATAAATCTGCTGCACAAGAGGGAACTTACATGTCTGCCGGAGGCCTTTTTTGTTCTTTTTCAAAACTACGAGTTAGGGGACCGTCAAATGGTCAGAACAGCTGACATGGTACTAAGTAGCTGTGTTCATTATGCTCAGATTCATGCAACGGTATTCAAGTCACAATGACACCGGACTCAAAGACGCACGGAGATCGTCGGAGATTGACTATTGACCGAGTGTTGACCGAGTGTTGACCGTCCAATTCTGTTCTTGTTGGATCATGGTCTCAATCGGACAATCAATCAATCGGACTGCACATTCTTTGTGGAATAAAAGGCCAAAGGTTTTGTTTGATTTCGGCTCATCTCACAATTCTCGCCCTCTGCATCTTTTTGAGTTATCTCGTCTGAGCAACTTATACTACTATTTTTCTTGTTGGAAAGCAATTATTAGTCTACCATGACACATCTACCCCCCGCCATTGTTTTGATGTTTGGCGGAACAGAGTCCTCCAAGAACAACAATAATAATAACATGATGGAATCCTGTTCTTCCATTAGCATGATGGATTCTTGTTCTACCCTGGGCATGTCGCATTCTACCCTCTCTGGTAGTGGTAACGGCAACACCAACAACAGTCCCAACAAGATCCCCGTCTTGTTGGAGGCGTGCAAAGAGCAGCATCAACAAGTCTTGGCCAAACGCAAGAGAGCCATGCTCCGTCATTCCAGGTCGTTTGATAGCACCAACGGTGGGCCTCCACAATCCTTTATCCGAAGACCCCGTCAAAGCAAGACCAGACCTCGCCGTCACAGGAGTACCCCCGTCAAGGAAGCCGAACCAGAAGAAGAAGAAGAAGAGATTATCATTATCGTCACAGAAGAAGAAGAATATGAACATGATGAGCCCATTGTCGTCAAGGAAAATCGATGGGACAGTGGAAAACCTGCCCCAGAATCAACGGCAGCTCGGATGGAGAACAACTCAGCAGCAATTAGGATGGGACAGCCACAATTGCAACGAAGTTCCTCTCACACGTCATCGTCCCGTTGGGATACCGGTACCGACTCGGGTCACTCGCGAAGATCGTCTACGTGTCCGATCCTCCCACCATCTCGCCAAGATTCCTTTACCGAACTGTCGCCCGAAGATTTGATCATGGATGCACGACCAACAATTCCAACCACCATCAGTACAACTACTAGTACTAGTACAAGTCCCAAGGTACCCCAACGAACACACAGCTCGGACGCCAATCGAAGGCCCCTGCGTTGCTATTCCCCACAACGATGCGTGTCGCCTGCTCGGATGGCATGATCATCTTCATCATCATAATACCAAAAACAACAGCATTTATTGTTTAGGTGAAGGAAGCAAGCAAGGGGGCTACAAACTACATGCATAGCTTATCTCTATTATAAAACTAAGTTTAGAGGAAGAAGCAGTACTTTATACACAAGCAATTAGCCACGAAGCACCGTCGTCCATAGCTGCCGGACTGTGCCAAAGTACCAGTATGCATTCGTGGTATCGTGCCAAGGCACTGCATGCATTGGTATCATGGCTACATCTTCCAATAGCCGAGTCGAGTTGAGTCGTCGTCGTCGTCGACCATAGCCCATGAGGTTTCCCCCACCACAAGCAACCGTGTGTGTTTTCAATGCCTTTGTAGACTACTCACGTCCATTGGTTGCCTCGCCAAAGTACCGGTAGATACCAAGCAGAATTCTCTTTCAGCTGTTCTGTGCTACTCGTATGTCAAAACAGCAGCTGATCTACGATTTCTATCTCTATGGATCCCGAACCGGTTCTCGGCACCCAGCGCACTTAAGACAACCTTGCCGTACAGCTGACTAACACAGCCACCCCTACCATGCTTGGCGGTGGCTGGAAAAGCTGCTGCACAACCTGCAAAACCGCGCTACTAATAATAAAATAAACTACTGTAAGCTAAGCTACCACTATCCATTGCAGAAAAGAATACCGTCGCAGAGCAAACCGAAGGGTTTGATCATGAAGATGATTCATGCCATTTAAAAGGACAGGATCCGCTGCTGGATGATGGCACATTCACTATCTTCTCGGTTGACTTGGAGTAGATACTCGTGGATCTGGCTGGGTGCCCTTATTCCTTTGTTCTTCCTCCTCCTTCGGGACGGCTTTCTTTGCTTCTTCAAGGGCTCGTTTCAGGCAGCTCTACTCTTGTCCTGTCCTTCTTTCTCTACCTTGAACATCATATTATGCTTTCTTCAAGGGCTCGTTTCAAGTTTCAAACAGTTCTACTCAGGCTAGCTAGGTTACTGTGATATTGGTTCGAGTGAGTCTGTTGTAGTTGCTTCGCAACCCAACCCCCTTACCTGGCTGGCTGCCCTTCTGCTTTCTCTACCTTCAACATCCTATGTTTTCTTGACTTCAGACAAGGCTCCTTCAATATCCTGCTTCTTTTGGCAACCCAACCCCTACCATACCTGGCTGCCCGACTTTCTCTTCGGGGACAGCAAGAACTAACTTCCTTTGCTTTCTTCACTCGTACGGCGTGGCTCCCAACAATCGCTGGAAGGGAGCCAGCGCCCGAAGCTGCCCGACCAGCCAGGAGAAACATTCTGGCTGGTGATTTGCTTCCCACCAGGCTGTGGAGTTAGAGCAAACGGCAACTCAACCCCAGGTTGCGGGTGGGACCGTTGAAACTAGTAACTTGGCTTTCATCCATCTTGTGGCCGGTGGCCGGCCCAAGAGCAATTCTTCTTGCTTCTATTCAAAAGCAAGCAGCCAGATACCAATATGACCATGGATAGTGCTTCACTTCCACACTCTAGAGCATAAAGGAGAAGTTAAATAGTTGTAGACTTGTGTGCAAGAGTGACAACAAGGTCTCTTCCTGGGGGATTACAAGCAATATACCTGAGGACCATCCTAATTGCTGAGAAGAGAAAAAAAGAGAGAAATGAACGCGACCAATCAATCTTTTCAAAAAGCCACCAATCCCAGTCAGGCAAGACACCATTGGAGGTGGCGGAGACAGTTTTACATTGCCTTAAAGACTTAATGAACCTTGTTTCAGAGGCACTGAGTGTCCCCAAGATTGACTACTAATGTACGTATACCCCAAACGGAAGCAATTGGTTTATGAGCTGTACTAGGTCATGGAAAAATCCCGGTTTGTTAAGTCATCGTATGAAGGTCAAGAACATATTTAAGAGTCGCTGGGAGATTGTGCCAGTTTTTGCTGGGTCAATCGCGCCGAAGAATAAATAAATCTGCTGCACAAGAGGGAACTTACATGTCTGCCGGAGGCCTTTTTTGTTCTTTTTCAAAACTACGAGTTAGGGGACCGTCAAATGGTCAGAACAGCTGACATGGTACTAAGTAGCTGTGTTCATTATGCTCAGATTCATGCAACGGTATTCAAGTCACAATGACACCGGACTCAAAGACGCACGGAGATCGTCGGAGATTGACTATTGACCGAGTGTTGACCGAGTGTTGACCGTCCAATTCTGTTCTTGTTGGATCATGGTCTCAATCGGACAATCAATCAATCGGACTGCACATTCTTTGTGGAATAAAAGGCCAAAGGTTTTGTTTGATTTCGGCTCATCTCACAATTCTCGCCCTCTGCATCTTTTTGAGTTATCTCGTCTGAGCAACTTATACTACTATTTTTCTTGTTGGAAAGCAATTATTAGTCTACCATGACACATCTACCCCCCGCCATTGTTTTGATGTTTGGCGGAACAGAGTCCTCCAGAACAACAATAATAATAACATGATGGAATCCTGTTCTTCCATTAGCATGATGGATTCTTGTTCTACCCTGGGCATGTCGCATTCTACCCTCTCTGGTAGTGGTAACGGCAACACCAACAACAGTCCCAACAAGATCCCCGTCTTGTTGGAGGCGTGCAAAGAGCAGCATCAACAAGTCTTGGCCAAACGCAAGAGAGCCATGCTCCGTCATTCCAGGTCGTTTGATAGCACCAACGGTGGGCCTCCACAATCCTTTATCCGAAGACCCCGTCAAAGCAAGACCAGACCTCGCCGTCACAGGAGTACCCCCGTCAAGGAAGCCGAACCAGAAGAAGAAGAAGAAGAGATTATCATTATCGTCACAGAAGAAGAAGAATATGAACATGATGAGCCCATTGTCGTCAAGGAAAATCGATGGGACAGTGGAAAACCTGCCCCAGAATCAACGGCAGCTCGGATGGAGAACAACTCAGCAGCAATTAGGATGGGACAGCCACAATTGCAACGAAGTTCCTCTCACACGTCATCGTCCCGTTGGGATACCGGTACCGACTCGGGTCACTCGCGAAGATCGTCTACGTGTCCGATCCTCCCACCATCTCGCCAAGATTCCTTTACCGAACTGTCGCCCGAAGATTTGATCATGGATGCACGACCAACAATTCCAACCACCATCAGTACAACTACTAGTACTAGTACAAGTCCCAAGGTACCCCAACGAACACACAGCTCGGACGCCAATCGAAGGCCCCTGCGTTGCTATTCCCCACAACGATGCGTGTCGCCTGCTCGGATGGCATGATCATCTTCATCATCATAATACCAAAAACAACAGCATTTATTGTTTAGGTGAAGGAAGCAAGCAAGGGGGCTACAAACTACATGCATAGCTTATCTCTATTATAAAACTAAGTTTAGAGGAAGAAGCAGTACTTTATACACAAGCAATTAGCCACGAAGCACCGTCGTCCATAGCTGCCGGACTGTGCCAAAGTACCAGTATGCATTCGTGGTATCGTGCCAAGGCACTGCATGCATTGGTATCATGGCTACATCTTCCAATAGCCGAGTCGAGTTGAGTCGTCGTCGTCGTCGACCATAGCCCATGAGGTTTCCCCCACCACAAGCAACCGTGTGTGTTTTCAATGCCTTTGTAGACTACTCACGTCCATTGGTTGCCTCGCCAAAGTACCGGTAGATACCAAGCAGAATTCTCTTTCAGCTGTTCTGTGCTACTCGTATGTCAAAACAGCAGCTGATCTACGATTTCTATCTCTATGGATCCCGAACCGGTTCTCGGCACCCAGCGCACTTAAGACAACCTTGCCGTACAGCTGACTAACACAGCCACCCCTACCATGCTTGGCGGTGGCTGGAAAAGCTGCTGCACAACCTGCAAAACCGCGCTACTAATAAAATAAACTACTGTAAGCTAAGCTACCACTATCCATTGCAGAAAAGAATACCGTCGCAGAGCAAACCGAAGGGTTTGATCATGAAGATGATTCATGCCTTTAAAAGGACAGGATCCGCTGCTGGCTGATGGCACATTCACAATCTTCTCGGTTGACTTGGAGTAGATACTCGTGGATCTGGCTGGGTGCCCTTATTCCTTTGTTCTTCCTCCTCCTTCGGGACGGCTTTCTTTGCTTCTTCAAGGGCTCGTTTCAGGCAGCTCTACTCTTGTCCTGTCCTTCTTTCTCTACCTTGAACATCATATTATGCTTTCTTCAAGGGCTCGTTTCAAGTTTCAAACAGTTCTACTCAGGCTAGCTAGGTTACTGTGATATTGGTTCGAGTGAGTCTGTCGTAGTTGCTTCGCAACCCAACCCCCTTACCTGGCTGGCTGCCCTTCTGCTTTCTCTACCTTCAACATCCTATGTTTTCTTGACTTCAGACAAGGCTCCTTCAATATCCTGCTTCTTTTGGCAACCCAACCCCTACCATACCTGGCTGCCCGACTTTCTCTTCGGGGACAGCAAGAACTAACTTCCTTTGCTTTCTTCAAGATGGCCTGCCACGTTTCGAGAAGTTCTACTCGGGAAAGGCAGGCAAGCTAGACGATGCTACCTTGTTGCCTTCTTTTGGCGTTGGCAACCCAACCCCAGGTCTGAAAGCTGCATGTTGAGTGTGACCGGTCAACAGGGCTTGGCTCTGAAGAATCGAATCGCTGGAAGGAGCGTTTGGCAACCCAACCCCCATACCTGGCTGCCCGTCTTTCTCTCCTTGGGACCTGCACTACTAACTTCAAGGGATGCCTCGTTTCAAGCAGTTCTACTCAGGAAAGGCTAGCTAGTACAATGATACCTTGCTGCCTTCTTTTTGCATTGGCAACCCAACCCCATGTCTGAAGCCTGCCTGTTGAGTGTGACTGATCCTCGTACGGCGTGGCTCCCAACAATCGCTGGAAGGGAGCCAGCGCCCGAAGCTGCCCGACCAGCCAGGAGAAACATTCTGGCTGGTGATTTGCTTCCCACCAGGCTGTGGAGTTAGAGCAAACGGCAACTCAACCCCAGGTTGCGGGTGGGACCGTTGAAACTAGTAACTTGGCTTTCATCCATCTTGTGGCCGGTGGCCGGCCCAAGAGCAATTTCTTCTTGCTTCTATTCAAAAGCAAGCAGCCAGATACCAATATGACCATGGATAGTGCTTCACTTCCACACTCTAGAGCATAAAGGAGAAGTTAAATAGTTGTAGACTTGTGTGCAAGAGTGACAACAAGGTCTCTTCCTGGGGGATTACAAGCAATGTATACCTGAGGACCATCCTAATTGCTGAGAAGAGGATATCGATAGGTCTTGTACAGTCCTCGCCAGCAAACACTCATTAGCAAGACCTTTACAGTACCCATCGAAATAGCTAGTTTTACCTTGTTGGACAACCAGACAAGATGTTATTACATCTACCGAGCCAAGCTAACTAAGGTAGTCATTGAAGTTCTACCGCACATGAGGAAGTATTGTTGCTTTTATCCCGTTAGATTGTTGCGGCTGAGCAAACCTTGTGATTTGTGATAGCTTCATGAATGAATGAATAGCTTTTCTCGTGGTCTTGCTCGAGCAGTACTTTCTAGTAGATTCTCTGAATGAAACTCTAAATCTATGAGTGCCGAATACTCTTGCTTTTTGCCTCAACTTCACTGAGTCGAGTCAAGCCACTCTCGATTCTGGATCCCACTTTTGTCTCGTTTTTGGCACACCACTTTCGTTCCGTCTCGCAACTTTGGCACATTCGGCACACAGCCAACAACGTTTTTTTTTGCAACCTCACCGGTTGGCACATTTTTCAACTTCCTTCCAAACGAAGACTAAAAACAAGCCAATAACTTATACCAGCCAGGATGCAGCTAGCCTCTAAAACATCCCGATGGGAATCAATTCCAACACGCCAAAGTCCACGCTTTCCTCGAAATGTTCATCGGACACGACGAGGACCACCCAAGCTGGCCCGTCGTCACAGCTCCCAGCGCAACATCACCGATGCTTCGCTGAAACAATTGCAGAGTGAGCTCAATGATAAGTTTGATATCCAAGAGGGAAACCTTGCCCCTCGACGGGCAACTTTGCTCGATGGTATCCTGGACAACAAGGTTCGCTACGATCGCAAAAATCATCCCGTCATTATTGTGCGACGATCCACCACCACCACAGCATGCTCCGAGATCACCTTTGACTCTGGGTATTTCTCCGTGGATGATAATGACTACGATGATGACGATGATGATGATGTTTCCGAAGAAGCCTCCCTGGTTGATGACGACGATGACGAGGACACCATTACCGTGGCACACCGACCATCGAAAGCTACACTCTCTCACCAACCAACCCTTGACACCTATGAAGAAGACGAGGAAGACGACGACTGTGACATTCCCGTTCCTCGCATACTGATCTTTGGGTTGGAACCACGCCGCAGGATGGCGCAGGTGCACCCCATCAGAGTGGTAACGGAACAAGTCAGCAAAGAGTTCAGTACCAGCAACCACAAGAATGTACAAGTTGATACAGCCGTGATTCTGACAGAGAGTCAACTGGACGACGACAGCCGAGATAGTGAATACGTTCTAGCCATGGCGTCCATCAAGAAGAACATTCAGAGAACGACGTCACAGCCAGATGCTGTCATTGTGATCACTTCCGATTCCGATTCATCTGACGTTACACTGGAGGGGTACCATCACATGGACCAAACCAGTGCCAATACCAAGGTGTTCAGTCTTCTAGAGGCGCTCCGGGTCCATGAAATCCCTGCGTGTGCCAAGCCCCGATATGGGACGGATGCCTGTAAGCAGTGGAGTGATCGGTTTCAAACAGCGGGGTTATCTACTTCACCTCCCATCATCTTCTTCCATCTCCCACCAAGTGCCCAGACGGCCTATCAACAAGTTCCATACTTGAAACCAGAAACTTCCGCCAAAGGTGTTTCCATTGCAGTCTCCAGGTTGGCAAAGCGACTTGCTAACAAACGAACGAGTTTGGTGGCAACGACCTAGATGGACGACGCCTGCAGCACTCCACTGCAACTACGTGCATAGCTACCCATAGAATCCTTACATAACACATACCAGTAGACTGTTACTTTACAACCGGATAACGAATCAATCTAGCCAGAGCCATGATGCATGCTGCCTTGAGATGGTCTTGCCAGTTCTCGTGTGTGTGTTGCCATCCTCATCTCCACAAGGTGTGACTGCTCTATGAGTGTGCAGGATTGGATTGCATCGAGTCTTGTGGTACTACTAGTATTTAAGTATCATAGTATGCCAGCGGAGAGTACAACAAAAGTGAGAATGTATTCGCGCGAAATATTGATCCACGATTGTTCCGGTACGGTTATGCTTGATCAAGTAGTCGCTCGAAACTATTAATAGCCGGTGGAGTTAGCAAATACTGAGTTGGAACGAGAGGACACAGTCTTTTTTTGGGTGGTCCGTATAACGCAGGAACTTCCCGGAACGAGCGGATGTGCGTTCGATCGTCTGCTCTGAATCGTGATAAAACGTTTGCCGAAGCAAACGACGACCATGACGGTCACCGACGCAATCCCGTTCTACGGACTTTTAGACCTCCCAATACCCAACCAATACTAGTATAGCCGCAGTGCTGAAACAGTAGTCACGCACATTCGTTGGGTAGCATGGGTAGCCTGACCATTATCCAGTTACTCCTTCTCGTGGCTGTGGCAGCTTCCCTGGCCAGTGGACAGAGCACCTCCGGTGGTTCCACCTTTGTCATCATACCCGTAGAAGACGAGGTACAAACGACAAACTCTCCAGCAGAACCTGGAGATGCCGCAATACTCGAAGATAATGCCAGTGGTGGTTGCCCGTCGTTAGCATCCAACTTGTTAGCCAACCCGGGTATCAAGAATGGAACGCGCCTATCCCTGCTGTTGGCACTCCCTTTGACGTACAAAGGTGAAGCCTATTTGAACCCAGGATTCTTCCAATTAGCGTCTGCTCTCATGGCCATGGACCACTTTAACGAGCGAAAGACGTCCATCATACCCGAACTGGCGGACTTTCAAGAATGCCCAATTCAGATCGACTACGACAGCCTACTTGTGATGGACACTGGGACTATTCAGAGCAACGCCATGAGTACGCTAATGAACGCCATGGAAAATCGGACACATCTGCCCAGTGCCATTGTGGGTCCCTATAATGAGATTCCTGCTACGGAGCTAAGTGTGTTGGCGTCCGCCATGCAAATACCCATGGTGACGCACCGTGGTCTGGATCACAACTTGCTGTTACCGAACAAGCACCCATTTGTGAGTCAGGTGAACCCTGACCTGTATGCGGACATGTTATTTCTGGGAGATTATCTACAACATACCGGAAGGACAGACTACATTGCTGTTTTGTATGCAGCTAGTGCTGACAGTGCCATTCAACGATTGGAAGTCTTTCGGGGAGTGGCCCAGTCCCTCCACATGAAACATGTCCAGTCCTTTGGCTATGTCTCCACGTTAACCCCGGTGGACTCGCATCATCCATCGCAGAACATTACCACCGCCATGAAGAATCTGAAAGCCTCTGGTTACCGTACGATTGTTTGGCTGACGCCCTTCTTTGACGAAGACATGCAACCAGTAGGTCGAGCGGCGCGCAAATACAGGCTGGATCAGGGAGATCATTTTTGGGTCATTGGAACTGCCATCAACATTGACAAGCCATTGGAATCTCCATCAGACAATGAGACGGACTGGGGATCCGAGGAAGGGTGGGGATCAGCAGTAACACGAGAAAACGGCTTGGATATGGAAAACATGGATATCGAAGATCTACGTGTGGAAGACCTTGGTGATCTTCATATATTAGATACAGAGTTCAATGCCTTTGACGATGTTCGATTCATGAGGAATGCAGCCTTTCTGAAGCAAGCCGAGCTCCTGGATGTAAGGGATCCAAATCATTCTCCCTTCATGGCGGAGTGGACCCAATTGAACGATTCCTTCGTCGAACGAATGTTGCAATTGAATCCGGTGGAAACCCAAGCGTACCACAAAGAGTGGAAACAATACAAGTTCTTAAGTCCCATGCTGGGCTGGGTGGCGAGCAAGGACTTTCCCGCTGGGCAGTTTCCACCGAAAGACTTGTTCTCCAAGCCAGTTCCATTCTTATCAACACCGCCTTCGGGGGCCCTCAACCTCTATGACGCTATTATGGCAACCGGCATGGGTGCTTGCAGGGCATTTGGTAACACCAAAAGGGTGCAAGAGGATGCCAGAACTGTAGCAGACACCGAAGACGTGTCGGCTGGGGAACTACTACAGCAAGGAATTAGATCGGTAAACTTCAGTGGGGCCAGTGGCACTGTGCAATTCGGGGACGGTTACCCTGGAAGCCGAATGGGATCCACTGTGTCGTACGAAGTTGTGAACCTGTTTCCTTCAGGATTTTTCAGGTGTGTCTGCGATGGGAAATTGCCGAAGCATCGCTGCGGCTTCTCTTTGCTAAGTTCTTTCTCATCCTCTATGTCATTGCCTCCATGCTCGCAGTGATCTTTATACGGTTTCAGAAGTGCGGAACGCTTCGGACATGGAATGGTATGAGATTAATCCATTCGTCTATGCTGGCGGCTCGATGACTCCACCAGAGCCGCTTCGTGACGAGGCAGACCAAAACTATTTGAGCAAAGGAGTGAGAATTGCAGGCCTGACTCTAATGGGCACAGCATTGCTTTCCATTCTTGCTTCATTCATATGGGTGGTCGTGTACCGGCATCATTCTATTGTTGTTGCATCACAGCCGGTCTTCCTCTATTTCATTTGCTTGGGATCATCGTTGACCGCTTTGGCGATTCTGTTCCTTTCCTTTGATGAATCTCATGGGTGGGATGCTAAACAGCTCACAGCAACTTGCAAAGCTGTTCCGTGGTTGGTGGTGCTGGGACACATTTGGACCTACAATTGCTTGTTCACAAAGGTATGGCCGTTTCTGTGTTTCTGTTGGGTTGTTCGCGAGACCGTTAGAAGCGACTGTCTCACCCTGGCTTTGTAGCTTTGGAGGGTCAATCGTGTTCTCCAGTTTTCGCGAAGAAAAGTCAACTTGATGCACGTGCTGTGGCCATCCTGGTTGATCGAGTTAGCAGCCATCATTCTGCTATCAGTGTGGACGGCAACTACAGATTTTCATTGGGACAGATACGAAGTTGATGAAACCACTGGGGAGTCAATGGGAGAGTGTTCCGGGGAAAAGGAGTATGCCTTCTGGATACCAATATCTATCCTAGTCATGATACCGACCTTTCTTACAGGATTGATGGCATTCAAGACAATTGATGTGGATGCAGCGTACTCTGAAGCAAAGTGGATCTTTGCTCTCATGCTTGTCCAGTGCCAGGTAAGGACACTGTTCACGCCCTACCCGATCCAATCTTGTCTGTGTTTGTCTCATTGAAACAAGCGGCCCGATGATCGATGTGCTTTGCAGGTCATTGTAGTATCGGTGCCGATGTTGTTCATCCTGGGGGATGTTTCCGCCGATGGACGATTCCTAGGCTCTTCTTTGATTCTATGGACCTTTCCCATGACTACAATCCTGTTGATCTTTGTGCCCAAGATGGTGGCAGTACATTTCCCGCCGGATGCCCGCCGCGAAAGTCGAGGTGCATCAGGCAGGGTCAGGGTTTCGGGACTTGCAACATCCGCCGAGGACAAGTCGGCGCTTTCGACAGCTCATTTCTCACGACCATCGCATGTTTCAACAGTGCAGTCCGATGGATCTGCAATGACTCAGTCGGCCGTTTCGGCCTTGACGCAGTCGAATCGTCACTCCCTTGTGACGGTGCATTAGCTGGCTTGTGCTGGGACGCAAGCTCTGGTGCTACCGGTGCGAGGACCCAAGGCAACAGCCTGAAATCAAGAATGAACCGTAGCCTTCTGCTAGCACATCGGATGGCTGAAGGTGACTTCACCGGTATTGGCATAGCTTCCATCAGCTAGATCTTGCTGGCTAGCCAGCTATCCCATTTCATGTGCTGAAGGCTCAAAAGTTGCAAACCTGAACTGGTTCCGTACCTGCGCAGTAACGACGAAAGCACCAAGGGTGCACTAGCCTTATGGAAATGCAGCGTGGCTGATGGTAGTAGAATCCTGGAAGATTGCTTCACAGGGATTGTTGTCCAGTGATCTTTGGACCGCCAGCCAGGTGCCTCCGGTGCCATCAGTTCACAATACCCACAACTTGCAAAAATGCATGAATTGTTCGGTACAATAGCAGATGGAGGAAAGAGGAGTCCTGCCCTTTTGGGAGTGCAGCATGGCTGATGGTAGTAGAACCAAGGAAGATATTGCTTCACCGGTATTGGCGTTTTCGACTTCAGATCTAGTGGTCCGCTGACTGCAGTTAGCACAGTGTCCAAAGCTTGAACGCACCGCTTTGGCACGTTAGCACCAAGCCCCCAGTTGGCTCCCACTGCCTAACTTTTAGCTTTTAGGGCGATGTCGGGTGCTGTAGATAGCTACGGTACATTAGTGTGGATGAACGCGTACAACTGCCAAGGTTCCAGGTTGCTCCTAGCTAGCCTCCTACCTTCTACGTGTTTCATACTGGCAAAGTTGATAAGCCCATGCGCCCAATGCACAATGCAGAACCATTGAGCATGCAGTTTTCCTAGATCTAGATGCTGGGCATAGCGGTACGAAGTGGTACATGTAGTTATGTAGTCTACGTGTATGTGTGCTTTTAAAAGGCTCTCCGACGCTCCGAGTACAGGAAACGCCATGAGCCCTCCCTTCTGGAGTACGTACTATGGCATATTTAGTACTGTAAAGTTGCACCATCTCAGCTGCCATCCGGCACCAGTATCAAATCGATACCGGTACGAAATTAGACTGTCCTCACATAGATTATCCTCCTTTTTCAGCTGTCGAGAACAGAAAAACGGTGTAGACTGTCCTCAACTAATCTGCTTTGGCTCCCACTCTCCCACTGTCTACTAGCTAGAGCTCTCGTAGCTGGAACAGATGGCAGTTGTCTTCGGTTTTTGCGCGTTGTCTCTTGCATTCTTTGGCGGTCAGCGTCATTGGCTAATGGAGCAGCTGCTTGGATAATCTTTGGCTCCCACTGTACTAGCTAGAATCGCTGTTGGCTGGAAAGCTGTTTTTCCTTGATCCTGGAGACTTTGCGGTCTGCAGTTCATGCGCATGTAGATGCATGAAAACAACCATTAGATCAGCCACTGTCGGTACTCTCACACACAATAGAGCTTCCGACGGCCTGTCTGTCCACTGCCTGTCGCCTTAACGATTATCCGTGACGTATCCACCATCAAGAATCCTCCCAAGCGTCTTGTCTTAGAATGCATTGGCAGATCCATCCACCAAAGCTTTGATATTGTATCTAGCCATCCGTCGGTTCCTGTATGTGTGCTGCCTATCGATGTGGATGCTTCAGATTGGTACAGTCTAGTATGTGGGGCAGACACAGGCTATGCCTGAACTGGATGCTGCAGATGGTGCGTACCTCTTCGCTAGCACAGCGTGGTGCTTCAGGTCACGATGTTCAGCACAAAGTTGCTATTAATAGGCCCATCGGCCTCCCGAATGACAACAAGCTCTTCTCGGCTAGGCTTCCATGAACTTCGCTACTAGCACTGCACCGGCCATCAATAACTCCAACCAACACGGGATGAAAGCCCACCTCGGTTGAACCTGGCTTCTGCGCCGCCTTGTTTGGAGTCGTTGAGAACAGAAAAGATAAATTATTGCAAGGACGGTCTACTGGGAGCAATGGCTTCTTTAAGCCATCTAAAGGACAATTTTGAGATGGCCCTGAATTTTCAAAAGATCTATAAACAGAATCTGATATACCCTGTTCTCCTTACCAATGAGTCACACAGTCTCACAAAATAATAGTCTCCGATTGACCAAGCCAAATTCCCACCTTGACTTGACTCGACCCGGTTGAACATGCAAACACAGATAGATGGATTTACGGAATAACTTCGCTTACAACACCCAGAACTCAAGGCAAATACAAATGGATGAACCTCGCTATCAACCACCAGACCACCAGGAAGGATAAAACCGGAGACTTCATAAAATAAACTCAAAGAAACTTGTCAGCTCCTCACCCGACTAGCTTGCTACGGTAGCTACCAGTTAGAACGCGACACTATTTTAGCGGACAGCACTTCGCACTTCGCGTCAAAGATCAACACAAGAAAACACACAACGATGAATCCCACAACAAGTATTAATACAGAAAGGCAATTGCCAATCTACGGCAGCTACGAAGAGGCTATGGTTGGTGGCTGCTCCCGTGACAAGCGCTTTGCTGGCATCAAGTCTAATCTTCATCAGAGCCAACAAAGTATCCCTCGCGGATCGATCAAGTTCTCTGCCAACAACTTTGTTACCCAGAGCAGTGACTCGTTCTATAAACATTACGAGACATTAGAGCTCCTGGGGGAGGGAGCCTATGGAGAGGTTTACGTTTGCCGGCATCGAGAGACTGGCATCCAACGAGCCGTCAAGATTTTGCAAGTGGAAAGCGACAAAGAAGCCAGATCTGTGCAGCGCGAGTTCAACATCCTGCGAGATATCGATCATCCGAATCTCCTCAAAATCTATCAGCTGTACGAAGAAGAAGGGACTGATACCTTCTACATTGTGTCGGATCTCTACCAGGGCGGTGAACTCTACGATGAGATTGAAGAATGGGGGAGTTTTGCAGAAGAAGATGCTGCTGCTATTATGAACCAAGTTTTGTCCTGTATCAACTACTGCCACACTAATGGTATTTGTCACCGGGATCTCAAGCCCGAGAACATCCTATTAGCCGACGATGAGATGCACCTGGATGACATCAAAATCATTGACTTTGGGTTGGCAAGGAAGTTTGACGACTACTCCAAGGCCACCTTCAGGGACCAAGTGGGCTCTTCGTATTACATGGTAAGTACCGATACGGCAAATAAATGTGGTGGGAGTTCAAATCATGATGAAGAACTACGGTATGCTCACTGGTTGGCCTGCTTATTCATTCGCTTCGATACGTAGGCACCAGAAGTCTTGAACAGGAAGTACGGACCAAAATGTGACGTTTGGTCTGCCGGGGTAGTTGCTTTCATGCTCTTGTGCGGGGAAGCTCCATTTGATGGCGATTCGATTGAGGAAATCATGGAAGCCATCAATATTGGAGAGTATTCCTTTGATCACCCTGATTTTGAGAACGTCTCCGATGATGCACTGGACTTTGTGCAGTGGCTCCTCATCTATAATGCCTACGAACGCCCCACGGCGGCAGAAGCTCTCAAGCACCCGTGGTTAGAGCAAGCTAGAAAAAATTCCTCCAAGGAGCTCAAGAAAAGGAAGAAGGCCAACCAGGCCGCCAAATACCTCGGCAACTTGCAGGACTTCCATGCTGACAGCAAGCTGAAACAAGTGACATGTGCCTTCATTGGAAGTCAGCTCGTTACGAAGCAAGAAAAGGATATTATTGATGAGATGTTTCGCATGATGGATAAAGATTGCAAAGGAGAGCTTTCCATAGAGGACCTCAAGTACGGGTTCAAAGAGATTCTGAGGAAAGAGATCAGTGACGATGAAGCGGAAGATATCTTTCATCGAGTCAACTACAGTGCCTCTGGAAGGCTTCAGTACTCGGAGTTCTTAGTGGCGTCAATTGAACTTGATGAAGCCAGGCTCCGGGCCGCCTTCAAGGACTTTGGCAAAGGCGCAGACTTTTTGACCGCTGCCGATCTCGAAGAAGCAATTTCAATGAAAGAGGGATCTGGCGCTGTCGTTGAGAAGATCATGGATCAAATCGACACAAACCACGACGGCCACATCGCCTTTGACGAGTTCAAGACTGCCATGGCGTCGTCACCACCCTTGGTGTCTCCGTCGGGACGATACACTTTCAGCGGAATCTTCACTGCTACAAGCAGCAGCAGACGAAGGAGTTCCTCCGGAAGGAGACCGAGTATTCGAAGGACCAGCCGCATCGAAAGGGAGCTAGACGATCTCAAGGCATTCTCCGAACTGACGAAGATCGACACGAAGATCGACACGGCTACTCCCAAGCAAGTGGCAGTCCCAGACCAACCGAACCCAAGGTCCAAAGGGATTGACGGCATGTTGCAATCGCTTCGTTCGGCATTGTTTCAGCAGAAGAAGCCCATGGACATCCAGACGAAACAAGACTGCAGTCCACCCCCATCCATTGCTAACGGACGTGCTGGGAGTCCACATCGTGCAACAGCTGCTCAATGAAAGAAAGAGGAGTGGGCAGACAGGGTTTCAATAAAAGATTAGCTGGAAATATCTTAAGAAGTTCATAAAGTTGATATCACAAAGGAGACACTACTTTGAAGTGTAAGGATGTTCAGGATCTTCATCCGTGCTCTTACCACATCTATAGTTTGCTACTTCTTCCACCTATTTCCATCAGATCACCGTCACCGGTGGGGAAGTCCTTGCTTGTCGGCTCTTGGGGTTTAGGCATATCGGCTTTCTGCCACCAACCTGTAGCTGGAGATTAGCTGGAGAAAGAACGTGCCCATACAGATTCCCTCCGGGCTCGACAGAGTTGGGGTCTGGAGTCCCCCCCTGACAACCTCGGATTGTCTGGAAGAAAACCGGACACATCTTGACCCAGTGATTGTTGTCCGCACCAGAAGGCTTGGATTGGAAGGATCCATTGATGCGGCTGGCCAACGTTGTTATATTCTGATCAAAGGAGCCAAATTGCAGTGTCAACTTCAATCCGAACAGGATCTTCAACAATCATTCATTGAAGGATTGAATCCAGAGAATCATTCCATCAAATGTCAATTCATCGAGAGCTGGCGGGACAGAGCTTGTTCCGTGCCCTTACGATTGGCTCTTTCTCCACCTTTTCCCATCCGCATACAGTTCCCCTAGTCTAGTTGTTGGAGGCATTGCTGATCGCAACAGAACCGAAACGGACTTGTTTCAGGACGGTTTGTGACGGGTAACATTGCCAATTCGAGATGCACGACTGGATCATTGGTGTCTCCTTCCACATTTTTTGCTCTTCAACGGTCCTCAGGAAGGTACCGGTGGGAAACACACACCAAAAATGTTCCCACTCCTCCATCTTGGCCACAGTACAGTACTTGCTGTCGGATTGAAAACGAAGAAACGATGAAGCTCTCTACCTTAGCTGCCCTTTTCTTGTTGCATCTATCGTCCGTTCGTGGACAAACATGTGAAGGTACGGAAAAGAAGCAAAGATCGGGTGTTTGTGTGGCTCTTTCATGCTAACTAACGCTGTCTGTTCCTCCCAGACTTTGCCCCTCCCGCCGAGATTCATGGTCGCAAGTTCTTCAGTTCCTATTCCGGTGACTACCTTGCCATCAAGGGTATTAGCTACTATCCTCGTCCCAATGAAGGTGACCTTACAGTGACCAACTCGATTGACTTTTTCACCGAAGAGTACCGATCCATCTGGGAACGAGATATCGAGGAATTCAAGGACCTGGGAGTCAATGCTATCCGCATTTATGCAGTTGATCCAGGCAAGAACCATGATGGCTTTATGTGCGCTCTCAAAGCAGCAGGTACGTAAGGAGTGAGGTGGGAGCGACCCTCGTTGTCTGTATCAATGACATCATCTCTAAGAACTTTGCAAACCCTGCCTGTCCGTTCTTTTTTAGGAATCTATGTCATTGTGGGCCTGGCTGCAGAATGCTTCAACTGTGCCATTACTTCCGATGCTCCTCCTTTGTGTTACCCAGCCGAGTTGAAGAGGCGGGGAGAATTCATCATCCAGCAGTTTGCCAAGTACGAGAATGTCTTGGCATTTAGTGCTGGAAACGAAGTGTCTCTCCACCGAACTAGTCACTCGACGGAAAATGCTCCCTGTCAGAAGAAGTTTATCAGGGACATGAGAGCCTATGTCCAACGCTGTTCCGACTCGATGCGAAAAATACCAATTGGAGTCATCAAGGCAGATGTGGAGCGAGAGAACAAGGCTCTATACTATAACTGCCGTTCCGACCCTGATGACGAGCTAGAGAATGCTGATTTCATTGGCATCAACTCATACCTCCACTGCGATGGCGCAGCCACTGGTATTGATGAGCTGGTGGGGTACAGCAAACTCTTGGAGGACTATGAATCCTTTGGAATGACAGTGCCAGTCCTATGGACAGAGTTTGGTTGCCTCAATGAGTCCTTTGAGGAAGTGGAAGGGTACGAAACCCAACGCAACTTTCTTCAAGTGGAGGCATTGTACTCCAAGACTTATCGAGAAGAGTTTGCCGGTGGCTTTGTCTTTGAGTATTCCACGGAAAAGTCCATGGCTCAAGATGAGAGCCCCTATCCCTTTGACACATTTGGGCCCGACAACTGGGGTGTTGGTCATTTCGAACCAGAAAACTGTGATGATGTTACGACACCTTGTGAGTACGAGCGGTTCCCCGAGTGGTACAACTTGGCGGAAAAGTACGCTGCGGTGGATACGTCGGATGAGCCGAACAAGTTGTTCTACGAACGAGAATGGAATGATCCGGTGCCACCAACTTGTCCCGATGAATTCCCACCGTTGGATTCGTTTGCTTGGCCCAGTGAGCTTGTTCCGCAGCTGCCACAGGAATGCCCTGTAGAGATGCCAGTCTTCTGTGCGGGTGTGCCACTGGAGTGCAACGTTGTGACGTTGCCGCCAGTTTCGTCTGCGCCAGTTTCTTGCCGATGGATCGTAACATTGACACTTGGAACAGCCATTGGGCAAGCACTGTTGGCCCTACTCGTGTGAATGCAAGTGTGGTCGAGCTACGATCCCCCCAAGCACATAGTCAATGCATAGATGATACACATAAAATAATTGATGAACAGACAGTTTTGTATTCTCAGAAGCTCATATTCCGGTTCCTTTTGCGACTACTACTAGTAGCAGATCGTCGCACAGGCTACTGCAGGCCGTCATAGCAGCAGGTTCGCTTCTAGCCAGCAGCCCAGCTTTCACAGGACTATGCCCTGAAAGATGAGGAACCCTCTGTCATTCAAAGACAACCACGAACTCCAAGGGATGATTCTTGGGATCAGTACTCATACAGCAGTCGCTCCTTTCAAACACTGTATCAAGATG
>CAICTM010001556.1:0-26989 GCA_903772945.1 Seminavis robusta
TTCGTCGGGGGTATCATCGAGCATCCCGGTAGACATACCTACTAGCACATACCGGTAGCAGTCCAACTACGAATAGAGTATCACGGTATCATCATGGATAATCGAGGCGTGAAGCGACCCCGTAGTAGCACTCCAGGAGGAGATGGTGCGTAATTTTGCATTCAAGGCGATGTTGTGGATGTGCCTATTATTTTGTTGTACTTGAGTTGTGCTAACATGGTTGGCGTTGTTTGATTTGTTCTTTTTTTGCGTGTTGGTGATGGTTGGACTTTCTTATTACCGCACGCTACAAGAACAGATAGCACTACGAAGAACAAAAAGGACAAGCTGAAAAAAAAGAAAAGAACAAGCAAATCCCAAGAAACCAGAAAGCAAAGATGAAACTACCAATTCCTTGGAAGAGTGAGTTTTGTGTTCCCAATATATTATTCAGTACTCAATTGTTCCTCCTTCTGACTGATTCCATGTCAACGTTTTGTTTGCTGTTTTATTATATTATTTAAAATATAACAGAACCGCCACAGCCGACGGTCGACACATGGCCAAGCTGCTGTCGACATTTTCCAAAATCGAAATGAGTCGGTTCGAAGCCTTTAAACGGGTATCTTTTCCCTGCGATGCCATTAGCGACTATGTGGCCCATTGTCTGGCAACACGTCAAGGAGCCCTGCCTCGGCCGCAACCCGTTGGAAAATTTCTCAATTTTGACAACCAACAACCTCGTTTGGAAGATTTGGTGGTTCCGGGTCAACAAGAAGAAATCACCACCGTGGTGGCCACTTTGGCCAAGGCATATGCCCAACGATTGGTGGCGGCTGCCAAGGTCGTCAAACAACAACAACAACAATCTGCAGAAGAGACGAGCAAAAGTGGGGAGACAACTTCTACTGCGAGTAGCAATAGCAACAACAACAAAGAAAACCGCCATTCAACCAGAACATGTCTTGCAAGCCTTTTATGCCCGTCGGCAGCAAGGACAAGATCCAGGTTTCTTCTTGCAAGCCAACGAGTGTATCAACATTGCCACACAACCCATGGACAACAACAATGCGGGCAAGGAACAAATGAAACTGGTGGCGGCATTGGCCGCACAGGAAGAGTGTGATAAAACTTTTAAAGAATACAAGGAGGCTTACGAGAAGAGAAAACTTGACGAGAGCAAGAGAAAAGCTGATAACGAGAGCAATAAGGAAAAGGCAAATAACGATACCGAAATGAAGGAGGAAAAGATGAATACAGAGATGAAAGAGTCTGACGAAGAGAAACCGGCAACGACTACAACTGAAGTAAAAGCCCCTGCCGCAGAAGAAGCCACAACAAATAATGCAACAACAAAACCTGAAGATACCACAAAGACAACAACAACAAAACCTGAAGATAGTGACAGTGGAGACGACGATGAGATTGATCTAGAAATGGACGAAGATTGAGCGAAACCAAATAAAGAGTGGATGAGTTTCGGTTTCTGGACGCACTAGTCGTCAGTTTTTTGGGATACCAATGAATTGTTGTGCACGACCGCCAATATGTACCGTACCGTAAGGCAGAGACCCAGCGTATGGTAGCCACAATTGTGTGTACGAGTATGAAACCTGCTACTGCTAGAGCTCCCAAAAGAAGGGAAACAAAGAAGTGCCTATGTCAATGTCCACGATCTTCACAACGGAAGGGCGAAACGATGCTGTTGAATCAATCACTCAAACTAGAATTAGTCGACTGACTCGGCTCGAATCCTGTTAGATTGATAGAATGCTTGATCTGTTGAGGAAGGTTTCACATTTTAAAAATCCGTTCTCGGCGAGCACAAGTGGATTGATCCACCATCTAACACAGAGTGCATTTATTAGTCTTGAACCCAAACGTTCCGGTATCGTCCACGCAAACAAACTGCTGCTTAACAAATGCAGTCAACTTGTGGTTATTTGTAATTGGAAAAAGTTCAAGGACGCATTAACCGGAGCCTTCCGAGTCCTTGCCTTTCTCCGACTGTTTCAAGTACAGGTACTGTTGAAACTTCTTGAGTTTGACGAGAGGATGTCTCATGAGCCATCCATTGCCCAGATCCTTTCCGTGCTCGCGTTCCAACTCTACGGCTTCATCGTATAGTTTGTCAAAATCAAACGAGGGATCAATCTGGGTACCTCGATAGAACCAGATACCTTTCTCCCAGTGACGATAGGTGATACCGACACCGGTGGCCATTTTCTCCACTTGTCGCATAGCTCTTCGACAGTTGGTCTCTGAGATATGGTCTACTTGGACCAAGAAATCTTGGAATTGGTTCACCCAATTGGGCAAATGCTCCAGTTTGGCTCGATCTTCGTCGGTCAACTCGACCGCGCGGTGACTAAGCTTACTACTCTTTTTACTAGAAACTTTTGGCAAGTCGTCTTCTACTAATCCTTGTGGATTGGATGGTGCCACGGAACGGAGACGGGCGGACAATCGAGATGGGGCCGTCTTATTGCTTTGAGTTTGTTTCTTATTGCTCCGTTGGTTCTTGTTCCTGCTGGCATTCTCCTTGTTCATGGCCTCAATCTTGTCCAATTCAAATTTCTGGTGGAGATACCGCCGATTGGCCACCGACAAATCTTGGTAGGTATAGTACTTGCCATCTTTTCCCTTGTGATAGGCTTTGCTATTCCTCTTGGCTTTTTCGCGTAGCCCTTGGGGACTCTTCTTTTGTAGGATTCCACCACCGCCATGGCGTGTTGATTTTTTGAAATTCTGAGGGAGAAGGAAACCGTCTCTTTGTAGATGGCGCGAAGTTAACCCCTAGCCCTACCAAAACGGAAAGATCCAAAGATTGTTAGAAAGGTATTTTCGTATGACGGACAGACGACTAGGGATCCACAGTCACGGTTCATGATTGGGGATATGTGACTCAGATTCAGATGGTGATCCGATCATCATCAGATGGCCAGGTGTACGAGGAACGAGGACAATGGTCGTCTAGATGATGCAACTACAAAGGATAGGAAGTTAGGTCGAAGAGATGAATGCAAGGAGCAATGGGACGGAGCAAATGAATGGACGGATGAAGGTCCACAGGTTTAGTAAAGTGGGAAAGCCCTCCAGGGCCAACCATGCACTTCAGGAAGATAGACCGATGAGATCTTTCTGCAGATGAAACTGCGAGAAACAGATCCTGGTACATATATGCATATTGGAGCCCAGTTGTAGAGCTCACAATCTGAACGAGAGAGAAAGAGAAAACGAAACGAATTGCCAGTCTACTAGACAGTAGAGCTGGAAGGATATTGATTAAGTTAGAGAAATTGTGCCTTCAAGTTCACACCTTTTCAACAAAAGATCAGCACTTCACACACATCCCAACAACAACTCCACAAAGTGCACCGCTTGCACCGCATCACACAAGATAAAAGTCAAGCAAGATGGCGGAAGACGATAATAATAATACGAAACGCAAAGAGCCCGACGACGATGAGATTCAAAAGCTGCTGTCGTTGCGAAACATTCCGAGTGATATTGCTGATCTGACGGCATTGACAAAGTTGGATTTGCCCGATTGCAAGTTGACATCGTTGCCATCCTCCCTGCCCGATGCGCTCCCCAATCTGAGCATCCTCTTCTTGTCCAAAAATGAGTTCACCGAGGTTCCACCCGTCATTGGAGCCTGCAAGAATCTACAGGTAAGTATAGATAGTATCCATCGGTTCGTTATTTCTAATTGGTGACCATTATTTTTGTCTCACATCCCCTCTGTTCTCTTTTGTGTTTTGGTTTGGTTTTTCTACCATGCATAGATGGTAGCGTTCAAGGGTAACAAGCTGAAATCCATCCACCCAGATGCTCTACAACCTCAAATGAGATGGTTAATTCTCACGGATAATCAAATAGAATTCCTACCCGATACCATTGGTAGGTGCACAAAGCTGCAAAAGTTCATGCTTTCCGGAAATCACTTGACCCAACTACCAGATGCCATTTCCAAGTGCACCAATCTGGAACTGATCCGACTCTCGTCCAATCGTCTCGAAAAGGTAAGTCGTTTGGTATACAGTACGATACTGGAGGGTGTCGTCCCAAAAAGAATATCCATTTCGTTCTGATTCCACTTTTTACTTACGTGTAATTTTGACATGGCTGATTTGATTTGGATTGATGCTATCGGAAAAGCCACCCATGAAACTATTGGAATTGCCAAATCTATGTTGGGTAGCTGTATCTGGAAATCCATTCATTCAAAATGCCCCTCTCGCTGCGGAAGCCATGAAACTCAAACTACCCACCATTGACGATATCCCGGAAGGAGAGGGAGAAGTGCTGGGAAAGGGCGCGGGCGGTATCACTCGCAAAGTGACCCGAAGCAGCAACAACCAGGTTGTAGCGGTCAAAACATATGTCGGTGCCATGACGTCCGATGGTAGCCCCGAAGAAGAACGACGCATGGCATTGACCGTTGCCAATAAAGTTCCCGACAATGACTTTCTCATTGCATTACGCGGAGAAACAAAAGAATCGGGATCCTTGGTCATGGAATACCTCGACAATTATCATGCGCTGGCGGGTCCTCCCAGTTTGGAATCCTGCTCGCGAGATGTCTACTCTTGCCCTCACGACTACATGGCCGAAACACAGGCCGTGTCCATGGTGACGGGGCTCTTCGATGTGCTGACCCAATTGCATGCGCATGGGATTTGTCATGGAGATTTTTATGCACACAACATTCTCGTTTGCAAGGATGATCGAAACAAGGTCAAGTTGAGCGATTTTGGGGCGGCCTTTTTCTACGACAGTACCGCAGACTATGGCAGAATGCTGCAGCGAACCGAATTGCGAGCATTTGGTCATTTTGCGAAGGAGGTGCAAGAACTCTTTGTCAAAAGTGACGAGAAGGACAAGCTGGAAAAGCTCGTACAGGCCTGTCGGGAAGACTCGGCCAGCTTTGCACAAGTCAACAAACTATGGAAGGAACTTTTAAACTAATTATTCTAGAACCATTAGCAGGACTTGGGTAGCACGATTTGGACATGAGTAGCTAGCAGGCGATGGGTAGATGGGACGGACTAAGCAGACCGAGGCTTTTTCTTGGACGAATCACTCGTTGTGTCCTCACTCTCCATCCTTCGTTTGTACAGAGTCGGTGGATCGTCGTCCATCGTCATGTTCTCGAGGTCGCACAGCGATGGTTTGGTAGAAAGCAAGTAGAATAGGCAGTCGAGGTCACCTGCGACTTGAGTGAGAGTTTCAACCCACCGCTGTCGGGGTGCAGCACGCCCGGTTTCCATCAAGTTTCGCCTCCCGGCCCTATTCAACCTGCAATACATCTCAATCTTCTTTTGCAAGGAATCAATCAGTCCCAAAAGCGAAACCTTCATGAGAGAGTAGTTGTCCTTCAATGTGTTCACAAAGGCATCTTGGCTGGATTTGCAGAGTCGAGTTCCATGCATAGTAAGCTCCTGAAGAGTGCGATTGCTTTGTTGGAGGGTTAGTGCAATAGGGAGGTAATGATCATCGTCCACGGTTGTCTCGTCACTGTCGTCCTCTGTATCCCCCGATGTCCCCGACTTGGTAATATCGATATCAATGTTCGTACTTTCTATGTGTATATTGCTAGGAGATGCATTAAGAAGCAATGTGTGAGCAACATGCTGCCATCTGATGCCGTTGGGATAGGCCTGAATTTCTTCCACGTACCTGTATGTGTTATGAATACTCAGGATCTCTAGGGATGCATTCTGTCTAAGGCATTGAGCAAGCGCCAAGCAACCTGGCTCTTCTAGACGGCATGTCACTTGTAGTTCTCGAAGGATCTTGTTGCTCTGCATGGCCGTCGCCATGGCAATCATGCCTTCATCTGGAATGTGGCACTTGGAAATGTTTATAGATTCCAACGTAGGCACATAGCACAACATTCCGAGCGTCACATTTGTCAAGTCACCTCCAAAAAAAGATGGTTGAAAGGAGAGCGACTGCAGAGACCTGCTTGCCGTGATGGCCCGGAGCAAAGGGTCAATGGACAAACCCACCGCCATGCGTGTTTGCTCAGACAGCCAACACGTGCAAGACAGTTCATGGAGCGAAGAGTGATTCCGAATCACTCCCTCCAACGATGCAAAGTCCTTGGTGTTACCAGATAGTTGAACATCTCCAAGATGTAGGATTTGCAGTCCCGAAGCCCGTTCCAGGACTGCCACGAGTGTGGTCATGGGTAGAGCATAGCGCGGGGACAGCTGTTCATCATCCGCCAGGTTGGATTTGAGCGCCATCTGACGGAGATTTGGACGGCTACTGATGGAGCGAAGCAACGAGCCCATGTCTTGTATAGTCCTCTTGTCACAGGAAGCATCCAAGAGGAGTTCCGCATGTTGTAGACTGGTGTTGACTTCGATTGCCGCTTGTATCTCAGCTAAGTTTGTAGTGGATAACAGCTCCAGGCGAACATGACTTGCAGTGTTATCTTTTAACGAGTCCAGCAACTGCGGTGCTGAAATCGGCGCATCTCTGGTTGCTTCTTCTGTCATGCCCTCGTCCCATGAAAACCTCAGATATCTACTATGATTCAATGGCGTCAGCACCAAAATCTGTCATTGCTTCACTGCTGTTCGAAATTTATGACCCTGGCCTCACGTTCTGTATCCTTCGTTGAACCAAGTCACCAGCCACTCCCTTTTGGCAAACCAACGATCCGGTGTCATATAGCCGCCAATTTTAGATAGTGGGTTGTGTCGCGTCGATGGGATGTTCGCCTGAAATTTGACAGCCATCGAAGGAATGAGAAATCAAGTGTCCAAGAAGAAGGGCGCAATTTAGCGTTCCACGATTGGGATGGGATCTTTCCTCGTGGGAAGCCTCGTGGCACGTGACGACCCGAGTTTGCGCACAGGCGGACTGGGCAGCATGGATACCAGTACCTACCCCTGTAATAAACCCACGGGACAGAAGTGTTACTGGGATGCTCAACAAAACATCATGGATGCTCAACCAAACATACATGCTCAACAAGAAGAGTAGTACCAATTCCAAAGGGGTCGGAACCACGGCTGTGGATCCGAGTATTCTGTTGATTCAAAAGCCAGAAGAAAGACCTGGTATTTGTGGGAGAGCACCTACCTTTATGCTTTCTTTACCTGTACTGCAACAGTGAATGAAGAAAAGAGCTACGGCTAATGACGCGAGAGATTTAAACAATGCACTAGTGCATATTACGATTACTTCATAGCATGAAGAGGGATGGATTAGCTGACAGGAAGTAAAAGATGCAATCAATATCGCCCCCAGACGCTGCCAGCGCCTTGATCCACGGCCCCCTCTCCATCGACTCGCGTTGCTGAAGAGAGCGTCTGTCGCTTCGATTCAGCTTGAGGAAAAACTCCATCTTGGGCGTATGGATGCCGCTGTCCAAAAGGGTAAATGCTGTCAAGGAAAGATTTCGTTCCAGGGCAGACTCAAACGCCTTTTCCACCACCTCTTTCCGACCAATACTACATTGACCAGCAAGCCGAAAGTAGTTGAGTGTTGGGTTCAAGGCAAGGCCTCCTGCAATCTCCACCATATCCTTGCGGCTTTTCACCGTGTTCTCAACGTCAAGCTTTATCTTTTCAAGTGTTGTGTTATTTTGCAACATTTGGGAGAGGCGTCTACAAGCCTGAGCGCCCAAGTGGCAGGAGAGATTCAACCGTCTTAATCTCTGGTTCCTAGCCAAAGCTTGAAAGATGACAGATGCTTGTTGATCGTCGACTTCGAAACCTAGAATCATCAACCTTTCAATGGACGATGACCCGCAGATCTTTTCCAGTGACTGTGGAGTTAATTGACCTAGATCATTGGCCCATATGGCTGCAACCTGAAGCGATGGTAGGCTACCCAGTACATGTGCAATGGGGTCGAACAGATAAGTATTCTCTTGAGGATTTGTTGGCTGCTCGGTATCAGACGAAGATATCTGACAGTCAATGAAGCACACTTCTTTTAAGGATTGACATCTTTGAAGATTCTTTGCAAACATTCTGAAGTCTTGATTATCACCACTCAGTTCCAAGTGGTACACATAGAGAACCTCGAGTTTGGTGGCAAGCCTCAAGGCTGCACCCAATGTGGTGATCGGGACAACATTGTAGTTTCCAGTGCCTGGATAAAACTCTAGCTTCCTCAGACGTTTCAACGAATAGCCAATTCTCTCCAAGAAAGACAATGTGTCTAATCTTGGTGTCTGTGTAAAAGTGTGATGGACACAAACGTCTACGTCGGTAACAGACTTGTTCTGCCTCATGAGTTTCGCCAATTTCACCAGGTCTGAGCTCCCCTCAAGCTCTAACCGCATGCAGGTTGGATTTGGCCCATCTTTCGCCGGTGCACCGCTGTCTTTCACCATTGTCTACTTCAGTGGAAGACTAGTGTACCGTAGTGCTTGGAACACCTGACAATCCAGAGAATGCTCAAGGACGCTCATTGTTCGTTCTCTCTCAAGACCGACGGTGCGGGACATCAAATTGTGACCTCGATAAGGAGGAACGTGCCGTGATTGGCAGGCGATGATTACTTAGAACGAAATTGGCGCTCCCGCCCTATGTGACCCGAATGGAAAATCTCAAGTAGCCAGCGGTAATGCTTTGATACACCCCAAACAACAATTATGTTCATTCAATCTTTGAGCTCTGGACACCACAAGGCAAACCGAAATGACAGACCCGCTGTTGAAGATGAGGGAGAAACCAACCAAAAGAAAAGTTGCGGTATCTTGAATGAGCTCTTGGGACAAGGAAACGACAATCAAGCCCAAGGTTTAACTCCTACATCAACTTTTTCAATTGTGTTCACAACACAAGAGATATTGGAAAAGACTACTGCAGTTCAAGAGTGCAAAAAGCTAATGATGCTTCGATTCGGGCTTTCTATTTGTTGCCTTGACCCCCATGGAAACTAGACAAATATGGTTCAATCGTTCTGGAAAAGAAGGATTGAGTCGCACTAGGATCGCAATTCTACATTGTATTTGCTGAGGGGAAGGTCCGCAGTAGTCTAGGCAGACCTAGCAATTTACAATAAGGGTGCAATCATGAACAGCAAGTACCAGGTATGCATACCGGTCATAATGTTCGCCAGTTTTTAGGCGAAGCATTCTGTCAGAACCCAACAAGAAACCTCAAGACCTGGTGGTCATGGCCTCTCAAGGGTTTACCAAGTACTCAACAATTGTACTGCCCTCCAACGACCCAATCTAAACAGATTGGAATAGTAACTCGTAAACGTAGGGTACCTGCCGCAGTACAAACTCATACACATAGGGCATGACGGTCTTGTGTAGGGTAGCAGCCAGAAGAGCCCCTCCCAGACAATCTTCGATCCAATGACAGTGATAAAATATTCTGGCAAAAGCAACTCCCGGATAGAAAATGCCAAATGCAAAAATATTGATAATTGTCATGTGTTGCTGATGCTCTGGCAACAACAAGGGAGCAATGAAATGGAACCAAAACAGAACGGCATTGGCGGCTTGGGCACTGTCTCCACTGGGAAAGGAGTGTTTCGATTTGAGAGATGCCACTAGGGTTCCGTAGCGTCTTAGTTTGGAGGCTCTGAATTCTGCCGACAGGACTGCTTCGGGTCGAGTGGCGCGAAAGGATGCCTTGGCGACCTCCGTGCCAATCAGTGTCACCAGGACCGTGGCCAAGTAGTAGATGGGTGCAAACACGAAATAATCATAGCGTAATGTGTCTGGTGGAGGCATATCCGTCACAACCACACCAGTCAAGGAGACGGCAATCATCCAGAGCGGAATGGAGACTGGATTAAAGGCATAGCCGAATAGAAACACCAGAAACTCGAGAGCATGTGGCAATGACGGAATCGAATGAACCAACTTGTTGAATGCGTGCAGTCCGAGCAGGGATGATAGAGGCGTGCGGTACACTAATTCTGACTGGTGAATTCCCGTTGGATCGTAGGCGATCGCTGTTTTGATGCTGTCCTTGGCTGTCGTCATGGTGGTCGATGTTATTTTATTGACATGCTGAGTTGCCAATGAGATTGTGAAAATAATGGTGTGCATGTTCAAGGAGGTCAGAGGCTCAGAACATGATGGATGCACAAAATCTTGCGGCTTTGGATTGTTTGCTAATGCCCTGAATACCGTATTATAGCCAGCAGAGCTGGTAAAAAGCCGTGAGATGCAGAGATGCTGGTCGTAAGGATCATCCGAAAGAGCACCACAAAAACCGAAAGTGAAGCAACCTCATTCTCTGATCCAAAGATCGACCATGGCTGACAAAGGACCCAACACCAAGGGACGGCAGATCCCCATCGTATGCCCAGGCCACACGAGGCCTTTGGCAGAGCTCCAGTTCTGTCATGTGAAGGAAGAAAACCGAACGCTTCTGGTGTCGGCTTGTCACGGTACGTAGTAGAGTTGGCCTTTGTTTGGGCAACAATGACTGCATGCCGATGCTTTGTTTCTAATATATTAATTATTTTTCGTCATATATGCAGACAAGATGCCCATGATGCGCGACGGGACTTCAGGTGATTGGATTGGAACTTTTGCCGGCCACAAGGGTGCTGTCTGGAGTTGCCAATTGGATTCGTCGGGGAGTCTTTGTGCCACCGCCAGCGGTGATTTCAGTGTCCAGGTTTGGGACGCTATTACTGGTCAATCCTTGTGGCAGTTCCCTCACAAGCACATTGTCAAGACGGTCGACTTTACACCCAATTTGAAGCGACTGGCGTCGGGTGGACATGAAGGTATTGTACGAATCTTTGATCTCCAACAGGCCGCACAGCAGAAAAAGCTGGATCCAGTGGCAGAAATTCCCCAAAGTCCAGCCACCAAAATCCTCATTGCCAAATGCAAATGGTGGACCGATTCCATCTTGTTGACGGGAAGTTCCGATGGAAAAATTAGATTTTGGGATATCCCCGAACAACAACAAACACTCCCGACGGAACCCACGGATATTTTGGAGACGGACGGAGCCGAAGTACGCGACATGGAACTCACGAAATTGCCCAACAATGGAGGAGATATTTTGACAGTGGCGGCAGGAGACAAAGTCTACTTTTTCCAGTTGCAAGAAAAGAAACTATTGCATGTCTACAAAATGCCCATTCACTTTCGCGAGGAAGGAGGCGCCACATTGCATCCGGATGGAACAAGGTTTGTAGCGGGAGGCAGTGACTTGTGGGTCCGTGTCTTTGACTTTGCCACCGGGAACGAATTGGAATGCAACAAAGGACATCATGGACCCATTCGGTGTGTTAGGTATTCACCCGATGGAAAGCTCTACGCTAGTGGGTCGGAAGATGGAACCATTCGTCTCTGGAAGACGGATCCAGAGGAGTAAAAGCACTCGCAAATCATTTCGGATAATGCAACCTGCTATAATACTCGATTCGTAAGGTCGAACCGTGGGCGAAAAGAGCTTCATTTGGCTCAAGCACCCTTCAGTTTTTTGGTGAACTTGGCAATTCGGGGTTGCAAAATCTGCTTAGCCGATGTTGCTACCGTACAGGACTTGCGTTCTCTAGCTAGACTTAATCATTAGATAGCACGAACCGTTGCTATCAGCGCTAAAGATAGCGTCAATGTCAGCCGCTTCGGATGACCAATAGACAACCACTTCATTCAATTCAGACCGTTGATCGAGGGACTTCCAGCTTTCAAATGAATGCTCCATGTTGTGGGGCGCTTTTGTACAATCAAGGGAGTGCTGCATAAGAATTTCTGGTGCACTGTTCAAGAGAGTCACGAGAAGAGGAGCCAATTTACAGACCTTGACGGCCGACGTGACCTTGGCAGAATTGGTATGCTGCGAAAACAAGGCAGTCCACTCAAAGTGAAAACACCGCCACTTTCTTGAGGCCTTGCTTTGCAGGTGGTGTATTGCATATTCTAAGAATGGCGTAAAGCAGGGCTGAAACGGAAATTGTTCTTGTTTAGTTGCAGACTACTTGTGCCATTATTATTTGTTGTTTCTTCATGACAGCTAACGCAGTAACCAGAAACCCAGAAATCATGACCCAGAAGCATATCTATGGAAGATGACAGGTTATCTGTCCTAAACAAAACCGAGTGAGGTTTATCTACTTCATAGCGCTGGAAGTTTGATGTGTGTTCATGCTTTACAAAAATAGTTTGTCCTCGCGTACACTTTCTAGTCCTCATCGTATACGGATTTACTGGCGCCACCCTTGTACGGTTGCAGATAACTGCAGACCACTCCAAAGATGAGATTTCTCATGGCAAATGCCATAATTGCAGTATAACGTCGTCCTTTGGCCCAAGCAGGCATGAGACCGTATGTCAAGGAAGCTCCCAAGATCCATGTCGAAACACCCAGCGCCCATGCGACTTTGCCATGAGGAGATCCACGGCCTCCTCCAAAGCTAATTCCCATGCCTCCGCCTTCTCGGGCTTCTTTGGGCATTCCTCTAAATCGCAGCTGTGCCACACATACGAGCCAGGTAAATCGGTTCATGTAATCCAGAGCAGGAGGGATGCTAGTACCCAACAGCGTGATACCACCCCATAGTTTAAGTTGTTGCATGCGGTAGGCTGCATCGGGCTTGACAATGAGTCCCTTGGTCCATAGAGGGGCATTCCATTCGTCGCCTCCTTGTTTGGGAGCATCATCGTCGTCCAGGCTGCAGAAGCACCACATAAAACAGTCAAATATTTAGCAAAATGATAGGGATCAGTCAGACAAGCACGGAAGAGTTTAACCCAATAACACAACCAGACAATGGAGAAAAAGTACGTGAGAAACATCTTTCAGAGATCCATATATAATATCCCGTCCAATCTTTCGATTTTCCAATTTCTTGGCACCCATGTTCCCATCACACACGAGCTGTCTTTCTGTCTGTAACTTGTAACTTACCCATCGCGTTCGAACGCACTCTGTGCCCGAGCACCTGATGTTTCAATGGCCAGTCCAGCAAGACGTTCATTTAATCGGATTTGCAGAATTTTGTCCTTGGCGACTTCAATCTTGATCTTTTGCTTGATATCGCTACCGGCGGCGGCAATGAGATTGTCCGTGGCCGTGACAATCTCTTCGTAGGTTGCGTCTTCGACAATTCCCAATTCTCGATGCAATTTGGCACGTTCCATTTTCATGCGACGAGCTTCTCGTTGTCGCTCTTTCTCCGCTACCCATGGCAATTTCTTGAAGGGATTGGGGACTGTCGCGGCAGCATGCAGAGCCGAAGTCGATGCTGTTGTGGAAGAAGACGCCAGTTGAACCACCGAAGTTGTAAAGGCGGCCGTGTTACCGACTATGGTCACGAGAAGGGCCAGTATTGAGCAGGACTTCATCATCTTGACTAGCTAGTGTCCTGTAGTACTGTAGGAATGTGGAAACTCAGAGCTGGCAAACTGAAGGTAGGGTATGGTGGTATGCCTCGACCCTGCAAAAGTGTTCTGTGGTAGACTGTATTGCTGCTCTACTCGTTAGACACCGCTTACGTTGAAGTTTGAGAGCCTCAACGATGATGGCCGCTTGCTCGTGTCCACGTCCCTCGAGTTTCAGCTCATTTTTCTCCAGCTGGAAGCCAACACTGACGTGTTGTTCATCACGGGTGAAGCACAGACGACTGGCTGATGCTCACATTTTGGCAAAAGATCCATCCATGCTTGCATCCAGCGTGTGGTAACCTTTCCCAATTGAAGAGTGGAAGACATGGCTTTCTCCATGTACCTTTCCAACGACTGCTTGGTAGTACCGTTGCTTGCTGGTGGTATATGTAGTGGTCATCATGAGAGCTGTTCATTTTTGTGTTTTGCTGAGCTTCTTGGTGACGCTCAAGGTCCAAACCTTGGCGGCGTTCTTACAAAACGTGCGTTCAACCCACATCACCCATGGACCAACGCATTTACCTCGTCTATTCTCCTCCAGAAAATCCTTCCAAGACAGAAACGATGATACTTCCTTCTTGGTTCATGTGATTGTCACTGACAATGTTATTCTACCAGGGGAACAAATGTCTCTATCCCTGTCAGACGAAGAGGCCATTCCGCTGTTACAAGACTGTTTGGAACAAGAACGGCACACCCGAGTTGTGCTGGCAGTGCGACTGGTCGTAGACGATGACACCATCACTGAACAGCAAGAGTTGAATCTGGCTCAGATTGCTAGTCTTTGCGATACCGTAGGACTTCATGTTGGCACGCAAGAAAACCAGGTGATCCTCGAATTGAACTGTGTTGGAAGAGTGCGCCTGTTGGAAATGAAACATCAATATGACATTATGGGTGATGATGACGATGATGATGGCAGCCACTATCAGTTTACGGCCGAGTGGCTGCAGGAAGGAATTGACAATCAATCAGAGCTTGACAAGGCTAAACGATTGGAGCAAAATATTGACCTTCTGATGCAAAGGATATCCAAATTGGAGCAACAGATCAAAGAAGGCAACAATACTGCCACTCTAATGGAAAACTATGAGATAACCAAGGCACGTGTGGCTCAAACCATTGCCAAATCGATGCCCCAAAATGAAAACACCACCAGTTACATGGAATCAAGCGACTTGCTGCAGTTAACTGCCACCAGCTGGGCAGTGTTCTTGTGTTTGAATGATACAACTCTGGAAGCCAGATACCGTCTTCGAGCTCTGGACTGGCATATTCTAGTGGAGCGAATGAAGCTGGCTCAATATGTACTAAGAGAGAAGCAACTCCTCCTCCAAGGACTGTTGCTGCAAAAGGCGCAAGAGACAACAAGTTGCAACGACAACAAGCTGCCTGGAGTTGATCAGGATGCTTTCCAGTAATCAGGAAACAACAATCTGCAAATACCACTCCTACGGCCACTATTGCCTAAACATCCTTGTTGACTTGCAGGTTGCAGAAGCCAATGCTTGACCAACAGTTGGGATCACATCAATGTATCCTTGGGTTCCTTTTCTTTTGGAGGAGACTGGAGCAAAGATGCCTACAGGTACAGCCGTATAATGAATCTATGGCTTTGGTCCCTATTCCCAAGCCAACCGGTTTGAGAGATGAATTGATCCCGGCCAACAAGGTGGTAGATGTTTACAGATTTGTTGGAGAGTTCATCACTTGGTTGGTACTTGATGAGTAGCCCATTTGTTCTCTTCTGTCTATGGCATGGCTGTCTCTGGTGCTATTCTGACAGTGGGGCAAAAGTGGCAACGATTGCTTGGATGACAAAGCTGATACTATCAACTTCAGTCTGGGGATCATTTGGTTTTCTCCGTTCTACAACTTCGTCTCATCAGCGCTTCAGACAGTTGTCAATGAGTTTGGGTTTGTGTAGGTGTCAGTGACAGCTGCTGGCAATACGGGTCATCTCTCGTATGTTGTGGGCAGTCTTTTTGGGGAAGCTTCTATAGGTGTCAATTTAGTGTTGGCACAACCTGGAACCCAGGAGCCATTGATGGACGTGACAACATGGGAGCTCCTGATACTGATTAGCACCTAGCTGGGTCCAATAACCTTGTCAGCTTGCACTTTGATGCCCGTGCTAATCCAGCGATTGGAATCAAGGTCAATGTATCCTTGAGTTCCAGAAGATTTCGCCAAGCTTCGATACTTCTCCATGATGGGCTTGATATCATGCTTCAAGTCAATCTTTCCCAGATTCAAGAGAGATGCCACCACAAACTCATACTGATCCAACTTGGGATCTTCTGTTCTCCCTTGATCTGATTGGATCATTTCTTTGCTCACTTCTCGCTTTTCCCAGGCAAATTGTCGACAAAGGCTCTCCATGTCAGTTTTCAGAGTTTGCAGTTTCCCCAGAGTATCTCCCACAAACCAAGTGCCCAAACACAAATAGAAGATTTGAAAAAGCTTCATATTGGGGCTCATGATGATGTCCCCATAGCCAATGGTAGTCGTTGATTGTATAGACCAGTAGATACTCTCTCCCCACGTCCACTGGGATCCCTCCTCAATACTGCTCCAGTTACCATGGAAGAACCGAGATGCAATGACACCAACCATGTTCAGCAAGACAAAGTGGGCGAATATCTCACCACACCTGAAGAGACGGATCCTCCACAATTTCTTGGACAAAGGTGCACCCTCGGCAACGTCTTCTTCGTCAAATCTAAGATATGTTTTGTAAAAGTGTCGTAAAGGTGAAAATGCATCCCCTGCCGCCGCACTAAAGGCTGTGATTGATACGCAAACTGACACAATCATGTAGGCAGTTCCAATATACACGTTGTCCTTCCCCACAGTCACATCGCCGTAACCGACTGTACTCTGTCGCCGGTACCAATGATTCATTTGTTAAAGGCATTGCTTGAGCATCCACCAGAACATGCACCACATTTGAAAAAGATGCGCTTACCAAAGTCACGGATGCCATATAGCAGCCATTCAACCAACTGATTCCACTGGATGGATCTCCACAGATGTTTCTATCTCGCATGACTTGACAAAACAGAATGGGCGTCAAAATGAAGAAAGCCACAACCACGAGGAAAGCATTGGCCGACTCATTTCTCATCCAAGGCCATTTGTGTACTTCTTTCGAATACAGGGCAATCCATTCTGTGAAGTGAAGACAATCTTGTGTTTCTTCCACGTGATGCAATGCCCGATCCACGGCTTCCAACAGGTATTTCTCGGTTGTCTTGATTCCCAGCCAAGTTTCCCTCCATCGGAGCAGTGGATTGCGTTGTTGTTGTCCAATGACTTGAGAATCAAACAGCTTTCGCAATAACAGTAGATCTTCTTTCCTCACGTCTTTGGGATTGTCGCAGTTGTTCCGAAGAGCAATCTCGTGGCACATCGTCTCGAGTTGGAGGCGGGCATCATAGGTCATCCCAAGACGATTGCCACGCCGATGCTCGATTTTTGCCGCCAGTCTTTCCACTGCTGATTCTCCTTCTTCATGGCTTTTGAGACGATGAGAATAAGAGACCGTTGTCGGGGGCGTTGTAAGGAGGTTGTCTACCTCAGTTGACATGTTTCTGAGATCCACAAACGACAAACGACACTACTTGTTGTTAGTATTGCCACAACAAGGGTAGACTATATGTAGCAAACAAACGTCAATAATTATTTTTAAAAGCTGCTTCATTCCGCTTGTCTTCCCACAGCCCGAAATCGAGTCCCGTTTGGTCAGGGAGTCGACTGTTCGTGAGGTCACCTCACGATTTAAAAACATAGAAGGGGGTCTGGGGGTGGCTTGTGCAATTTACTTTGGCTCTTTTGAATAGGGGCAAAGAGTACAAAAGCTGATTCTGCAATTAAGAGGCCTTCTTGAAGTGCTTTTGGTGTGTTAAAGCATGCACTAGTAATTAGTAAGGATTGGTTCAAAGGAAATCCTTTCACATACTTTAAACCATCACTTCTGGTTATGGTTTGAAGTGTACAAAGAGGCTAGAGATTTAACACAGAGTTTCTAAAAAGCTAGTAAGACATTTTACAAAACTTCAATGAATTCCTAGGATGCCCTCCAGAGGATTAGGTGGAATCTACGATTATTTGGCAAGCGTTGTGCATGTACAGTTGAGAGGATGTGGTAGAACATACCAATCAACCAATCAACTGCTCCAAGCTGAGAGCTTGGACAACCGCTTCAGGCTGGGACAACAGCTACAAGCTACAGCTACAGGCTTAGACAACAGCTACAGCTACAGCGGAGCATTGTGACAAATCTGGCTTCCAGTCGATTCTTGATCAAAGGATTTTATAATTCCATCAGGCATTTGCTGTATCTTCTCGTATGAAGCCATTTGTTGGAAGCACCATTGGTACGATTCCCAGCCTTCGTCATGATCACGGAGCATGACAGGCGGTCTTCATTCTTGGTGCTTTTTCATGCTGGAGGTGGAAACGCTTGTGCTTCGTGGATGCCATTATTCGTTCTTCTTGTACTGATACTGGTATTGGCTCATATGGCTCGTTGGTCGGTGTTGGCTGGCGAATTTAGGGCTGGCACTCTTCGTAACCTTGTTCTTTGTCAGCTTCAGGCTGGGACAACACTTCAGGCTGGGACAAACATTGGGCTGGGACAACAGCTTCAGCGTGGACAACAGCTTCAGGCTGGGACCATAGCTTCAGGCTGGGACAGCTTCAGCGATTCTCACCGCATGATCAATTTCATCAGGCAATTCCTGTATGTAGCCCTTATCTGAGCTTATTGTTGTTGCGACAATACCATTGTGATTGATTTAATCTAACGATCTAAGAGTGTAAAGTTTGTATTTCCAATAAGTGAGCAGTTATTATTATTTTCTGAATAAGCCTGCCAATTGAAAGCTGTAAAGCTGAATTGTAAGCTGTATCCCGTCGACCTCCCTTACAGCTGAAATGAAGCTGGAGCAAAGAAAGATAGGAGAGAGTCCCAGCAAAGTGCTGAGGTAAATTACCACCCATGAGGAGCTCCGAATGACAGCAACTGTGGAGCCGGAAGACCTTAGTGAAAATGTCGGCCGTTGTTCAGAGTCGGAATATACTTAGCACGATCCCTTCGACCCCGATATTGGACCTGAAGAAGTGGTACTTCAATGCCAAATACTTTTTGCGCGCAGACATTTTGGAACATTCACAAGAGACAGGCAACCTTGGTTGTCTTCGAACACTGTAGAGCGACGAGACTGTCAGTAATTACGGTATATCAGTTTGCTACCAATTTTCTTGAGCAGCTCGCATAGGAAGCAGCTCCTCATTGACATGCTGAAGGCAACATACTGCAGCAGTGGAGCTCAAAGTAATATCATCTGTAGCTTGCTGGACCAGATAATAGGGCACCAAAAGAGTCAGGACAAATCCAGTGCGAGAATTGACGGACACGGATCTGTTCATCTCATATCCATAAATCCGGGAAGTCAGCATCGACCAACATCAAGTCCCTGATCAAGTTTAGGGCTAAAACAAAGCCTTTTCACTTGTGCCAATCAGATCCGAATGATACGTTTGATGCTTGAGCATGGGAATGCTGGGATTGTGACTTGAATCGTGCCACCTGGTGCACAATAAATGTGATGTCTGGCGAGTGTTCGAGCAATATAAAGAAGCATCAACTGCAGCTGGATAGTCACTCTTCTTCAAATGGCCCCCCAGTTTGTCAGCTCGAGAGGATCGGTGGCGGCAGGAGAAGCTTCTTGCTAGCTCAACATACCAGTATATTCATGACTTTTGATGAGCCTTTTTGAGTAAGCTAACATTGTCTCCCTGTTCTTTCAAAATTAATCCGAGAATCCAAAGATGTCACCTTTTCTTCCATGGTGAGGTCATATCACAGTTTCTGGAGCTGCCCAACATAGGACTCAATCAGATCATTGTCTGGACTGAGCAGATTTGGTCAATACAAATAATTTATACATGAGTTGATGCTTATGAATAAAACATGGGTCTGCTGCGAGTTTCGAAACCAAGTTGGATCACGCGACATAGATGCTCATAAATAATTTGGTGAATCGGTCTGCCCATAGTGGACTTGTCAAGTTTCAAAACACAGTCCTGTCCTTCATATCCTTTGGTCGATAGTGAGGCATTCCATGTAAGTGGTGGTGACAGGCTGAGGGCTTTGACAGAAAGCAAGAGTAAAATCACATTGTCTCGATTCCCATCCAGTGCAGCTGCAGAAGAAGACCGGTCTAACGGTGGCCAACCAACAGTGGAGAGTACGCGCCCTTCATAGGACTAAGGTCTCCTCTGCAGCACATCTTAGATTTGAACTTATTTAATTGTCGTCTGGTAACCTCTTAATCGTTGCACCCATGTTCCAGAACCGCCTTTAGTGTGAAGGCATAGAAGAACGCTGTACGATGTGCCAAGTCCCTTTGCTTCAAGGCTGGCAATTTTTTGTCCATTGCTCCCAGATGGTCTGCATGTGGTCCATCAGAGATTCCTTCAGAGAGGGAGATCAGGTTCTTGGAATTTTGGCCTTGGAGCCAGTGGGCTTTGAGAATGCAGGATGAAATGATTCTGGTTGTTGGTCAAAGGTGAATAACCACCTCTGAGATTGATCATGTGCCGAAATTGGATATCCAAAGTCAAGATAAGAGCACAACAACAGATGAAGGCCGGATATGTCTTCATTTGGGTCATGTTCAGTCTCAGGTTCTTGCTGTGGCTGTCTCTGGGATTACGACGAGGGCAGAGATTGGCTCGATGTGGAACATAGTGGTGGGAGTGCTGAGTGGGAGGCTCCTGTCAGAAGAGGGTATTTTGAGTCTGAGGGTGGCAGAACCGATTGAATTCCTTGTGAAACCTGGGTTGTGCTGGAGAGGAGCTGAAATGAAGATCATCCCTTTATCTTTTGCTCTTGTCATCTGCCATAATTTTCTCCATGTCGAGCTTCTGAAGATGAATCGTGCTGGTTGATGCCTTTCCTCTGGAGTAAGCCACTCGTCTGCTAAGGGAGGTGAGTGTCCTCATCAAATAGTCTCGAAGCGTTGGAAATGCAAATGTTGTCACTCTAGAGGTGGTTGATCTTCTGAAAGTAAACTGTTCAAACCATCATCATAGACAAGATGTACTGAGGGGAAAGGTATCCGTTGTAAGGTTGCGGATCAAGCAACATTTTCTGAATGGTACGGGTGAGGTGCCAACATTGTCCTCTCCTGGACCTGGCTGCCATTTTGAATCTTTCCCTCCTTCACTGTAAGCCGGGTTCCAAAACATATGCAGGGCATCCCATGGATGGGCATTTCTGATGAACTTGACAATCACTGACAGTTATGGAAAATATTCAATGGAGCAATGCCAGTACTGATTCGGAGTGTGGTTGTAAAGGTGAGCTGCATGAGAACTGCCAAGGGCACAGGGATTCAGAATCAAACTTCCGGCCATAGAAGTGCAGCATGATCATAATTGTTCTAGTTTGGTTACTACAATTCTATTGGCTCCCTCAGAAACCCATTCTGCCATTTGGCCCGTGCGCAGAATATTTAATTGATTGATGTGGTCCCTAAGATGTGACAAATAACTGGCTTCCAGTCGATTCTTGATCAAAGGATTTTATAATTCCATCAGGCATTTGCTGTATCTCTCTGCTATGAAGCCATTTGTTGGAAGCACCATTGGTACGATTCCCAGCCCTTTCGTCATGATCACGGAGCATGACAGGCGTTACTTCATTCCTTGGTGCTTTTTCATGCTGAGAGGTGGAAACGCTTGTGCTTCGTGGATGCCATTATTCGTCTCTTCTTGTACTGAATTCACTGGTATTGGCTCATATGGCTCGTTGGGTCGGCTGTTGGCTGGCGAATTTAGGGCTGGCACTCTTCGTAACCTTGTTCTTTGTCAGCTTCAGGCTGGGACAACAGCACAGCTTCAGGCTGGGACAACAGCTTCAGGCTTGGGACAACAGCTTCAGGTTGGGACAACAGCTTCAGGTGGGACAACAGCTTCAGCCGATTCTTCACCGCATGATCAATTCATCAGGCAATTCCTGTATGAGCCCTTATCTGAGCTTATTGTTGTCTGCGACAATACCATTTTGATTGATTAATCTAACGATCTAAGAGATGTAAAGTGTATATTTCCAAATAAGTGAGCAGTTATTGATTATTTTCTAGAATAAGCGCATTGTAAAGTTGTAAAGCTGAATTGTAGTTGTATCCCGTCGCACTCCTTTACAGCTGAAATGAGCTGGAGCAAGAAACGATAGGAGAGAGTCCCCAGCAAAGTGGCGAGGTAAATTACATCCATGAGGAGCTTCCGAATGACAGCAAACTGTGGAGCCGGAAGACCCCTAGTGAGTCAATGTATCCTTGAGTTCCAGAAGATTTCGCCAAGCTTCGATACTTCTCCATGATGGGCTTGATATCATGCTTCAAGTCAATCTTTCCCAGATTCAAGAGAGATGCCACCACAAACTCATACTGATCCAACTTGGGATCTTCTGTTCTCCCTTGATCTGATTGGATCATTTCTTTGCTCACTTCTCGCTTTTCCCAGGCAAATTGTCGACGAAGGCTCTCCATGTCAGTTTTCAGAGTTTGCAGTTTCCCCAGAGTATCTCCCACAAACCAAGTGCCCAAACACAAATAGAAGATTTGAAAAAGCTTCATATTGGGGCTCATGATGATGTCCCCATAGCCAATGGTAGTCGTTGATTGTATAGACCAGTAGATACTCTCTCCCCACGTCCACTGGGATCCCTCCTCAATACTGCTCCAGTTACCATGGAAGAACCGAGATGCAATGACACCAACCATGTTCAGCAAGACAAAGTGGGCGAATATCTCACCACACCTGAAGAGACGGATCCTCCACAATTTCTTGGACAAAGGTGCACCCTCGGCAACGTCTTCTTCGTCAAATCTAAGATATGTTTTGTAAAAGTGTCGTAAAGGTGAAAATGCATCCCCTGCCGCCGCACTAAAGGCTGTGATTGATACGCAAACTGACACAATCATGTAGGCAGTTCCAATATACACGTTGTCCTTCCCCACAGTCACATCGCCGTAACCGACTGTACTCTGTCGCCGGTACCAATGATTCATTTGTTAAAGGCATTGCTTGAGCATCCACCAGAACATGCACCAATTTGAAAAAGATGCGCTTACCAAAGTCACGGATGCCATATAGCAGCCATTCAACCAACTGATTCCACTGGATGGATCTCCACAGATGTTTCTATCTCGCATGACTTGACAAAACAGAATGGGCGTCAAAATGAAGAAAGCCACAACCACGAGGAAAGCATTGGCCGACTCATTTCTCATCCAAGGCCATTTGTGTACTTCTTTCGAATACAGGGCAATCCATTCTGTGAAGTGAAGACAATCTTGTGTTTCTTCCACGTGATGCAATGCCCGATCCACGGCTTCCAACAGGTATTTCTCGGTTGTCTTGATTCCCAGCCAAGTTTCCCTCCATCGGAGCAGTGGATTGCGTTGTTGTTGTCCAATGACTTGAGAATCAAACAGCTTTCGCAATAACAGTAGATCTTCTTTCCTCACGTCTTTGGGATTGTCGCAGTTGTTCCGAAGAGCAATCTCGTGGCACATCGTCTCGAGTTGGAGGCGGGCATCATAGGTCATCCCAAGACGATTGCCACGCCGATGCTCGATTTTTGCCGCCAGTCTTTCCACTGCTGATTCTCCTTCTTCATGGCTTTTGAGACGATGAGAATAAGAGACCGTTGTCGGGGGCGTTGTAAGGAGGTTGTCTACCTCAGTTGACATGTTTCTGAGATCCACAAACGACACTACTTGTTGTTAGTATTGCCACAACAAGGGTAGAGTAAATGTCATTTTAAGACCGGGTGAAGATTAAGACGTGTAATTAATAGAGGTTCTTATGTAGGATCTACGTAGCTTCAGTACCAGAGCAATAGAGTGCTTCCTAAGTGTTCCGTAGGATCTTACAGGACTCTCCTATGTAGGATCCTACACAGTTAAGTACTGTAAAGTCTTAAACTGCAGAGAAAAAGAATTCGTCACAAAAGTGAGGATATTTTCAATCAACCATAACTCCACCAATAAGTACACTCTGATCTTGGGAATTTAATGGGATACTCAACAACATATGCCCTTTCGATTCAGCTACTTAAAAGTACAATATTCGAGATCCACCTCTTAAGAGAATAATCCGCGGAAAGGTGGGTCGTAAATCGCATTTCACTCTATATGTAGCAAACAAACGTCAATAATTATTTTAAAAGCTGCTTCATTCCGCTTGTCTTCCCACAGCCCGAAATCGAGTCCCGTTTGGTCAGGGAGTCGACTGTTCGTGAGGTCACCTCACGATTTAAACATAGAAGGGGGTCTGGGGGTGGCTCGTGCAATTTACTTTGGCTCTTTTGAATAGGGGCAAAGAGTACAAAAGCTGATTCTGCAATTAAGAGGCGTGCTTTTGGTGTGTTAAAGCATGCACTAGTAATTAGTAAGGATTGGTTCAAAGGAAATCCTTTCACATACTTTAAACCATCACTTCTGGTTATGGTTTGAAGTGTACCAAGAGGGCTAGACGATTTAACACCAGATTCATAAAAAGCTAGTAAGACATTTTACAAAACTTCAATGAATTCCTAGGAATGCCCTCCAGAGGATTACGGTGGAATCTACGATTATTTGGCAAGCTGGTTGTGCATGTACAGTTGTAGAGGATGTGGTAGAACATACCAATCAACCAATCAACTGCTCCAAGCTGAGAGCTTGGACAACCGCTTCAGGCTGGGACAACAGCTACAAGCTACAGCTACAGGCTTAGACAACAGCTACAGCTACAGGCTGGGAGCATTGTGACAAATAACTGGCTTCCAGTCGATTCTTGATCAAAGGATTTTATAATTCCATCAGGCATTTGCTGTATCTCTCTGCGTATGAAGCCATTTGTTGGAAGCACCATTGGTACGATTCCCAGCCCTTTCGTCATGATCACGGAGCATGACAGGCGGTACTTCATTCCTTGGTGCTTTTTCATGCTGAGATGGTGGAAACGCTTGTGCTTCGTGGATGCCATTATTCGTCTCTTCTTGTACTGAATTCACTGGTATTGGCTCATATGGGCTCGTTGGGTCGGCTGTTGGCTGGCGAATTTAGGGCTGGCACTCTTCGTAACCTTGTTCTTTGTCAGCTTCAGGCTGGGACAACAGCTTCAGGCTGGGACAACAGCTTCGGGCTGGGACAACAGCTTCAGGCTGGGACAACAGCTTCAGGCTGGGACCATAGCTTCAGGCTGGGACAACAGCTTCAGCCGATTCTTCACCGCATGATCAATTTCATCAGGCAATTCCTGTATGTAGCCCTTATCTGAGCTTATTGTTGTCGTCCATGCATCCCTCCCTTTTCATCAGCCATAGCGGCTTCTTGTTGGCATAGACTATGGTCTCAGTTCCAACCACGATGAGATCCAGTCAGGGTAGATGCACAAAGAGCTGGCTGGAGTGGAGAGCTCTGCTTGGAGCCTCACTCCTCTTGACAGTGGGAATGGGCCAGCCACAAAGCTGGCTGCCAATGCTATTCAATCTCCACAGCAATGATTGAACAACTCACTCTTTGCCTTGGCACAATCCACACAGGAAGGCTTCAACTGTGGGAAACTAGTGCTACTGAGCTGTATCTGGTCAACTATCCTTTCATTACTTCTCTTCTTTAAACTATGCTAAAATCAACTAACACAAATCCTCGACAGCACTCAGCCATGCAGCTTTGGCTCTCTTTGCATCTCATTTGGCTGGTGCTGGCAAGCTAACTTTCTATATTGGTCTTGGCTGAAGAACTGATCACCCTTGGGTATATAGATTCCTCAGCTATTTCTGTATTGCCAGATGGCTGCACTGCTGACCACTGTTGGAGTATACAAATGTCACAGCGATTCTTCCACCTGGCTAAACCAGCACAGCTGCTTCGCACCACAATGGGATTCACGTGGATTTCCACTCATCGCTCCCCACCATGTGATGTGTCCATGGTGGTGTCTAGGAGATCAGCTGTGTCTCTTTGCCAGAACAGAACTGCTCAGAATGGGCCATATCTGGAGTAACCCCAGTTTTCGTCAGGATGTCTGCGGGGTTGATTGCTCCCGGTAGATGTGAAACGAGATGGTCCCTGGGCAATGGCTTCTCTGACAAGTGGTAGGAGAGGGCGTGATGTTCTCTTCTTGAGGGGCGAATGGGGCTGGGTGAACTTGTCACCACAGACCCATTGTCGCCAAACATGTATGTTGGCCCCTTTACCTCCACACCAAGATACCTGAGTGTAACTCTGGCTGCAATGGCCTGTTGGGTGGCAACCCTAGCAGCAACGAAACTCAGAGCCGTATGTGGCTGTTCCACAGTAGCTTGCTTCTTGCAGTACCATTCGAATGGGGTCTGGTTCACATAGTGCAGTACACCAGTGACTGCCTTGCCATTGACCCAATCGTGGTATAGGTTTGCATCCACATAGGTCGTCAATACTACTCGGCTTGCCCTTTGGCTGTGGGGCATCTACTGGGAGTTCTCCTGTGCCTCCCCATAGACCGTCCTTGTCCAGTCGTAGGTTCGGTATTCCAGTTGAGAGTAGTCTGGCTCGTTGTGTGCGGATCCTGATTCCTGCCTGGTTCATCTTGACCAAGAATCCAGTGATCCTCTTGAGTCTTTCCAGGTTGCCCCACTCTGGGTGCCACCCTGAAGGACGACATTGACATTACAGAGACTGCAATTCAAATCTCCAAGTGAAATTGCCCATTGCAATGCCCCAATCAGGACTGGTATTTTGAGATCCCATCTCATCAAGGAGAGGAGAGGTATCAAGCTCTTGGTGGTCGTTCTTCTCCACTGGACTGGTTACCTAAGTGGATGGGTTCTCCCCAAACAAGGATACATACTGGGCCTTGACAGTTCAATGTACTTTCTTGTGTCATGGACAGGATTCCGTCGCCATCCCTTTCAAAGTACATCCCAGATGGAAGGTGAAGGTCCAGTTCCTTGAGTTTGAATTGTGTGGTGGAGCCTGCAGTAGGTCGATGATGACTTGAGGTTGCTTGGAAGCTATCAATAGGTCGTAACATAGCAACCGATGTACTCATAGTGGTCGCCACAATCACGCATCAGATATCTGGCTCAGCCTTGGAGGGCTTGAAGCCAAATCCGTGAAACACATCATACATTCTATCATGCCAACATTTGCCTGATGACTTGAGGCCATATTGGGCCTTGATCATCTTCCTCGTTTGCCCAGCCATGTCTCCAAACTCCACCAGCAATAAAAACGCACTCTCAGTCGGTAGCTTTCCCAGGTATGCGTTGCCAATGTCGTTGCCCAGAGTCAAGCCCATTCAACTCAGCCAAGAAAATAACCAGACGGATGCCCTTAAAGGACACAACACCTGAGTAGGGTGGGTCGACTGGTGTCTCTGTCCTGTGCCTCCTGCCACAACCTTGCTTGTGCCGCCCGTCGTGTTTGACGGATAGACCATATGACATGGTTATCTTCTGGTAGCCTGTTGGGACTGGGTGTACCCTTTCCCAGTGACTCGAAGGTGTCGTATTCCTCAACTGGGCAATCTCAGTCTCTCTGCATCCTGCCACTTACTGTTGCCATTTTTCTCATCAATGAAAACAGCTTCCGCGTGGTTTCTTGGGACCTGTAAACCGTATGAAAAAAA
>CAICTM010001557.1:0-26980 GCA_903772945.1 Seminavis robusta
CGAGAGAGATAGTGGTAGGTATCTTCGTGATACCTTGGGTGTGATGCTAGCTACACATGAATAAGGAAGGAATGGGGGCTATGAATAGTACAGCTGTGAGATAAAGCCAAGGCAATGCAGAAGCTTTGGAGAGACAGATCGAGGACACGAGGGAGGATGGAGAAGGAGGGTTGTCGGTTGTTGGCTGGTGGATCGATCGAGGCAAGCAAGGGTCGAGCAACGCACCCAGCCAACCAATCCATTTCGTTCCCGCAGAACTCGTGGCTCAAAGCATCCTATCCCTACCCGTAACGGAATCCGGTTTCATTAAATTTCCCCCCTCTTGACTTGATCATAGACTCGACTCGACTCGACTCAATGACGTGAGTCAAGTGAGTCGTCAGTCGAGTCACTCGAGTCAAGTCGAATAGAAGTCTCCAGTCATCCCCACGTCCCTTAGCTTGCATTTGATCTGTTGGGGTTGAATCTTTCCCATTGTTCAAAAGAATTATCGAGGTACGGTATGAGGCTGGCTAGCTAGAATCCCTTGGTTTGCTGGAATCAGAGAATCGAATACAATGTGGACCAGTTTTTTTTTGCTTGCGTACATCTAGCTAGAGAGAAGAAGTTTTCCTTTGTACGTTTGTACGGTGTCATTCGAAATCGCGCACGGGCTTGTACGCCCTTACCTTGCGGCTCTCATAGTTCTCTCCACACAGAATCGAATCGGAGAATCGATTGTCGACCAGATGCCCAGTTACTCGTCCCTCCTGAAAGTAATGGTCAACTCAATATGGACTGCTGCCAGGGTACCGTAGTACAACTCGCTCGGTCGAGCAAACTGTCTCACGGGCGAAGGATCAGCCAATCGAACTAGCTCCTGCATGGATCAGATTCGGACTATCCTTGACGAGGAATGTGGAGTATTGGATCAGGCCAGCTTGCTGAAATTTATGACAAGGCTAGCTAGTGGAATGGCTCCATCAGCCGACAGCGGCCGTGCTGGAATTTTTCACCCACTGCGATCAAAACAAGAGGACGATTGAATCATCCTGCATTCAAAGCTACAAGTACCAAATTGGCTGCTGTTTGCTTTTCTTCAGATACAATTTTCCAGTGAGGGCCAAAAAAAGTGATATAACAGCGGTGCTTATCGCTTACCCCCTACAACTTTGAACATTCCCACGGTGGATTACTGTTTAGGGAAGGCGAGTTGAGTGAGAAAATATTTGTTGGAGCTGTGTTTGTGGCAATAAAGCAACACGTGGTTGGTGTTGAGCCAGTGGTTTCTGTACCACTATACCAAGTGAATTGGGCACATGCACTTGCCCCATTCTGAGCAACACAATCGTTGTAGCAACTTGTTGGATCTGTCCACCGACCCACAACACAGGCACCAAAAGCAGTTGCAGCAGGAGAACCACCTGAATATGCATACTTGCGACAACAAACTCCGGAATAATAACCTAGAGCAACCAGGCACCAGCCCACTCCTGGTGGGCTGTGATGTTGGCGAGGATGATGGTTGAAGTGAAGGACTTGACGTCGGACTTAAGGTAGGACCTTTGGAAGGTGTACTTGATGGCTCCAAGGAAGGACTTTTGGATGGGACACTAGATGGAGCTGAGCTAGGACTTGTTGAGGGTACTTGAGACGGAGAAGCGCTAGGATGTGTTGAGGGCACCTGTGATGGAGCCGAGCTAGGGCTTCTGGAAGGCAGCGAACTAGGGCTTATGGATGGGCTTGAAGAAGGAGTTGTGGAAGGTGTAATTGAGGGCTCCGAGCTGGGATGCGCAGAAGGGGATGTTGATGGAACCGAGCTGGGACTTTGCGACGGCAGAAACGACGGAGCTTTGCTAGGACTGATGGAAGGAAGATCTGATGGGCTTGTGCTAGGGATCATAGAAGGAACGTCAGATGGTGAAACTGAAGGCACACTCGAGGGACCTGAACTGGGACTTGCAGAGGGCTTAGACGATGGACTTGTACTAGGGATAGAAGAGGGAATAGCAGAGGGTTGCAATGAAGGCACATTTGACGGGCCAAAGCTAGGGCTTGCTGAGGGTACATCTGACGGTGATAAAGAAGGCAATTTGGAAGGCATACTTGATGGGGGTGCTGATGGACTGTCAGATGGCACAAATGAGGGAAACCGAGAAGGGTATTCTGAGGGTGTCTTTGATGGGACTCTCGAAGGAGATTCTGAAGGATATAATGATGGGATATCTGACGGAGTACTGGATGGCAATCTTGATGGATACTCAGAAGGGGAAATGGATGGTCCTTGTGAGGGTGAGTCCGAAGGGGGAGAAGAGAAATCAGAAGGGAAGTTCAATAGTGATGGACCAAATGAAGGCAACAGTGATGGTGATCTCGAGGTTGTCTTGGAAGGGATTGCAGAGGCCACCAAAGATGGGTTTGCAGAGGGCGAGCTGGATGGGAGTCCTGAGGGCAAGCTAGAAACAGCAGGGGGTACTGAGGACACTGCTGCAGGAGAGCCAGAAGGAATTGTTGAAGGCGCGCTAGAAACAGAAGGGGGTACCGAGGACACTGCTGCAGGAGAGCCAGAAGGAGTTCTTGAAGGCAAGCTAGAAAAAGAGGAGGGTGCTAAGGACCCCGCTGCTGGAGAACCAGAAGGAGTTCTTGAAGCCGAACTATCAACAGAAGGGGGTGCTGAAGGCCCTGCTGTTGAAGGCGAACTATCAACAGAAGGGAGTGCTGAAGACCCTGCTGTAGGAAAACCAGAGGGAGTTCTTGAAGGCGAACTATCAACAGAAGGGAGTGCTGAAGGAGAACCAAAGGGAGTTATTGAAGGCACGCTAGAAGCAGATGGCGTCACAGACAACAGAACAGAGGGTGATGTAGATGGAGTCTTTGATGGTGAATTTGTAGGGGGCATTGATGGTTCAACTAAAGGCACTGCTGAAGCTTTAAGAAATGGTGATCTGGTTGGACTTGACGTTGGCGCACTATTAGGATGCATTGATGGCACTTGTGATGGCAACCAAGAAGGGTCCATGGAGGGCAAGTTGGGTCCATGGAGGGCAAGTTGGATGGACTTGATGATGGCACCTCAGAGTTTGATGGTGCAAAAGAAGGTGAATTGGAAGGTGCTGCAGAGCTAGATGTGGCAGGTTGTTTTGATAGAAGACTTGATGGGCTGGTTGATATGGATGGTGCAGACAATGGCAAGGATGGGGCCGTCGAAGGTGCTCTAGAACCAGCCACTGAAGAGGGCTGCACTGATGGTGACACTGGGGGCACTTTTGAAGGCTGCACAGAAGAAAGAGTTGTAGGAAGCATTGAAGGGAGGTTTGTCGGGGAAGGCAAGGGTGCCTTTGTTGGAAAATTACTTAAAGAAATCGTGGGTCCAAGACTGGGATTGGGGGTTGCCAAAGAAGTGGGCAAGGATGATGGGACTGACATTGTGGGGGTTGAATTTGGGATTGAAGTCGTTGGAAACGCTGTCTCCAGAGAAGGTGAGGTTGTTGATGATGGCAAGCTAGTCGGGGTATGAGTAGGAGAAATGGTAACAAGTGAGTCGCTTACAGCTGTTGCAGAGACTCCACTGCCAGCAATGAGAGGATTGAAGTTTGACAAGAAGGAAGACCTTGCATTTTCAGTCTGTAGAATTGAAACCAGAGTTGTTTGACTGGATTGAACTTGAAATTCAACTGTGGAACCTGCCAACTGTAGTCGTCTACCTGATATTCGTCGTGTTGGCACAGCAAATAATAGCAGAGCCGGACATGTTCCCTTTTCCATTGAGTTATACGATGATTCAAAAGAATCTTGTAGTTGGGCATCAGATAAAGCAGAAGTGCTTCCTGAGAATGCTATGTAGAAATACCTCTGCACAGTGTATTGATAGTTTCCGCATGTGGATGATGGAGCCAATGATGGGACAAGGGCAGGGTCTGTGGCAGTTACAGGTGAAGGACTTATGGTGGGATCAGCTGGTGGCATCGTCGTTGTTTTCACGGATGGAGTCGATGTTCGTGGCAACGAGGCGGTTTCTGATGGACCCAACGTTGTTTTTTCTGTTGGATGCATTGTTGGTGAGGCTGTCAAGCTGAATACACCTGATGGGCTGCCGCTGGGTCTTTCAGTGATTGGCTGAACTGTAGGTGACTTGCTTGGAACAGGAACATGAATTGTTGCTTTAGTGGGCTCTACTGTGCCTTCCTTTAGTGCCACAGTCGGCTGACTTGTTGGTTCTCGGTCGGGCTGCACATAACTAGGTTGTGGGGTGGGGTTGCTAAATGGTTGCATGGTGGGATCGTTGGTAGGCTCAGCAGTGGGATCGTTGGTTGGCTCAGCAGTGGGATCATTGGTTGGCTCTGCTGTGGGATCATTGGTAGGCTCTCTTGTGGGATCATTTGTAGGCTCTGCTGTGGGAACATTGGTAGGCTGTGACGCGAGATCACCAGCAGGGTCTTGGGATTGAGGCAACATTGGTTCGGTTGATGCTGGTGTGGGATTTGCCATGGACTGTTGTATTGCTACAGGTGTAGTTGCAGCCAAAGTTGAATCCACTGTGGGAAGTTGCATTGGCGAAAACTTTGTGAGTGACGGGGATTGAACAATAGCATCTGCGCTGGCTGCAAATGAATAGAGTCCAGCCATCGAATTTGGGGAAAAGGAAACAGCTTTTGGTGCAGGGGTAGTGGGGGGTCTAAGGCTTGTTGTTGGACTTTTCGGGTCGATCTGACCATTGGTTGCCTCAGGACTGCTTGATTTTGTAGCATCTCCATTACCACCAGGAATGGACATGGAGGGTGGGCCTGGTTGATTTACTTCCTCCTCTGCAGCAACACTTGCAGCAAAATTGTTCAATCCAGCAAGGCTTGAAGGTGAAATATAGGCAGACAAAATTGGATAATCTGAAGTTGGGCTGTTCACAATCAGGTTGGTACTGGGGCTTCCTTGCATGGCAGATTGTTGGAAAAGAGTAGGTTCAGTGTTTGGAATACCTGCTCCAGACGTTGGCGGCTTGTCCCATATAGGATTCTCAAATGGCATGCCTGAAGAGTTGGGTGAGTGGGATGTACTGGGTATGTGAGCAAGAGAAGCTGATGGTGCCAAGGCGGAGCCGATTGGATCTTGAGATGGAGTGGCTGGAGGGGGCACTGTGTCGGGGAATACCACAGGCAAAGCCACGTTTTGTCCAAGTGTGTCCAATTTCTTTGTTGGGGTAGCAGCTGGACTCCCCGGGGCAGCTGTTAAAATGTCTGTCATCGGCCTGGTAGCGCTTGGTTGGTACACTGGAACAACAGGAGGGCTGTCTGGAACCACAGATGGGTTGCCTGGAACTGTGCCTTGGTTGGCTGTGGTCGGTGCCCCATTAGGGCTTGCTTGTGTCATTCCTTTTACAGAAGCAGCAGGGCTGCCATCCGAGCCCCCTGTTGATATAGTTGGCCCTGCTGTTTCCGGCCTGCTCAAATCAATTCCAGATGGGGTTCCTGGAGCACCCATAGGGTTGCCTAAGCTTGGGCTATCACCTGGACTGCTGGGTGCTACAGCAGGTTGAGAAATTATACGACCTGGGTTAGGACTTTCGATGGCTGGCAATGAAGGGGGAGTGACAGTCGTGATGTCCTCAGAGTCAATGCCAGTTTCAAGGATCTCAATGGTTGAGGTTGGGTTTGGGTTTGGATGGTCATCAGCGTTGCCGCTATCAATGCTGCCATCGTTGGAATCAACAATGTTGTTGCCGCTGCGTGCGTCCTCGTCTGGTTCCGACAAGGCTGTTTCCACGAGTTCAATTGCCTGTGGTAGAATCTGCTGACAAAGGATGTCTACAGGATTCTGCACACATTCCGCCAGCGTCTCAGCGTCTATACCACTTTCCGATATGACTTGACACTCAAGACTCAATGAAGAATCTTCTGCGGCACAACCCACAAGAGAGCTCAACTCGTCCCGTACGAAGGGAGCCTGCACTCTCCCATTGTTTTCCTCTATAATCTGGACCATATCCTGGAGAGTCTCGTTGCCTACTGCGCTGACAACGATGGTTTCGCCAGCTTCATCATCAGCCACAGAATTAGTAGTAGCAAAAACGACTCTAATGTCGCGCCCAGAGTTGAAGGAGGAAAGATCAGAAAAATTGGTGGTGATGTTCTGTTGGTCGAACAGAAAAGGCTCCAGGTTGTAGCCAAATGACGCAGCAAATAGAGCGAAGAATTCCGACAAGTCCAGGGATAATAGGTTGCGTTGCCGCAGTCGCCGTTTCGCGATTGAATCAAACAAAGGCTAGCGATCGGGACAACCGTTGCACTCTACCGTGGCTGTCCAGTAGGTTGTTGTAACGCTGGTTGCAACATCTTCATCACTTGTGGTGTCATTGGCAACAGTTTCGTTCCGCCCAGCGGAGTATATTGTTTCCCAATTTTCCAGCTGTGCAAGGTGCAGTATCCGCTGCATTGGATCTAGGCACATTCCCTACCACCACGGACAAGATTCGTAAAAGCAATATTGGTAAGATCTTGAATCGAACAGCAACGCACATCACGACAAGCAATTCCGCAGACACAAACGGAACTCAACTGTGATTTCATTGTAAAGATCTCGAAACAAGATCTCCAGGTCCTCTCTACGTTCGGGCAAGGCATCAGGGGGGAACCCTTGGATTTGAAGCTCAATCTGACCAATCTTCAGCGTACTCGCACCTTCTCCGTTACACTCGGGGGGGACAAAGCCACTGTAGTTGTACATGGGGCGAGGGGAGGCGGCCGGGAGTACATTTGATTGACTTGTCACAATACCGACACCCGCCGAGACTGCGGCTGCTGTAACAGCTGCAACCCCCACGGCTACCCCTACCTGAGATGCTACCCCAGTGCTGGCCACAAGCCCGGCCAAACCAGCTACTGCTGATGAGACGCCTCCAGCGACACTAGCGCTGGCTGTGGCGGTAGCACCAGCTGCTCCTTGAGCGGCACTTGTTGCCATTTGTCCCATCATGGCACTATTCCCAGCGGCTCCTCCTCCTCCGCCGCCGCCGCTACCACCAGAGTTCAAAGCAGACGATTGGTTCGGAAGCAGCTGGGACGGATCGGTGGCTTCCTGAATCGCATCACCCGCGAGATCTTGTAATTCCGCCTCGGCATCGTCGGAATCCCCACGGATCTTGATGATCTTTGTGGTTAGCCAATCCAAGACTTTCGCATAGATACCGCAGCCAATGTAGTTCAAGAGAAAGTCCAAGAAACCCTTGCGGACTGCTTCTTCTCGAAAGTCTGCTGAATCAACGGAATCGTCTTCCTCGATTTCGCTACCGGAACACACACTGACGCCACCGTCAGGGGCATTTGCTTCTTCGTCATCGTATTGGCCTCTATTCTCTTTGTCCTCGTCATTCCCATCGTGGTTTGATGCGTCTTCTTCTTCTCCTTCTTCTTGCTCCACTTCCAATGCTTGTCCTTGCTCCTCCAAATCATTCTCACTGTCGGGGCTTCCTGCATTGGAACGTTCACCATTATAAATTTCATGCATCGGTAGCACATCAGAGGACGCTTGATCGGCACTACCAACGTCCCCGCCCATGGACATGTCACTGCGGCGGTTCATCTCTGTTCGTGGTGGTGGGAGCGGCCTTGCCTTGAATACTGAAGCTTTGTCTGCTGCCCGTAGCTCGAGCCAGCTAGCTAGAAGCAGGTAGGCTAGAAGTTTCTGTTACAGCCGTACAGTACCTCAACAACAGACGATGGCTGCTGGGAGAGGATTGTACGTTGCCAGGTATGAGAGCATTTGTGGGTTTCGAATAGCAAGATGAGGAAAGACGAGCACTTCAGATTGATTGAGCATTCGATTCGATTCAATCGAATGCCTGACGAGTGACGTGTTTGAGAGGGTAAGAAAGTCATCAGTCATTCAAAAGAACCAGGATCCCGGCGTACGAGAACATGTACTGTACAAAGGAACTTAGTAGGATCACTTGTACCGTACGTACATGTAGATATCATAGTATCTTTCGGCTACCGTACAGTACGGTGCTACTACTATTAATACTAGCTAATAGTACGGTACCTTGCGTACCGTACTGGTACCGGTACTTGCCAGTCTTCGAACACTTGATCTTGGAAGTTCACCGAACGTTAACGCCGGCTTTTGAAGGCATGAATCGATGACCGAGCTACCGAGCTTCCTCGCTGGCATCTTTTTGAACCCTCACCACGAATGTTCAGTATTCCGAGTTCATGTTCCAGGAACATGTATGTGCATGTACTTGTACATACAATGTCATGTACTATGTACGGGTTGGGGAACCCGGCCGTAGCTCGCAGCGTAGACATTCCGTATGCACGAGTTTTAAGAAAACACTCACCAGCCTACCTGTACAGATAGCTGACTTTTCCAGAAAGTACAAATAATAGCTAGCTAGCTGGCTAGTAGAGCTATGCATTCCGGTAGCCCGCCACACCGCGGAAAAGCGTCTGGAAACTACAGTCGTACCAGGTATCTGGTACAAAGTCTTGCGAACTCACGCTACCTTCCTCTCCTTAAAAAAATTCTAGCTAGTGCGAACTTCCAACTTGCTGGCCATGATCTGTTACTGAGAGAGACGGAAAACCTTGTTTGTCATGCTTTACGAGTACGCGATGCCGGCCTTCATTTTCTTGCGCCGTTGCCTCATGTTGCGGTGGTCGTTTCATCATGGGTCATTGAGCGAACGACGGGAGTTTCTTCGTTCCAACCATGCCCCAAAACTGCTGTTGGACTCATGCATGCTACTAGATGCCAGATCCTTATCTTTTCTTCTCAACCATCGACAATCCAAGGCTTCACTGGGACTGTAACGATCATCGGGGTCTACCTGCAACAGATGCATGACCAAATCCTTGGCTGCTGCAGGAATATCTTCCCAATATTCCTCATGAAATTCGTAATTGCCTGCAGTGATCAACTCGGCCAGCTCGCATTCCGGAGCATCAAAGGGGGCATATCCTCCCAAGAGGACATATATAACAACCCCACAACTCCACATGTCGCACAGCTCATTGTACCCATCTTCATGTGTCAACAATTCTGGTGCCACATATTGAGGTGATCCACAGAGTGTTTTAAGACACTTGGGTCCTGTAATCTTCTTCGCACATCCAAAATCAGCCACCTTAATGTGTGTCAAATCATCATCTTTAACGAGCACTGCATGGCAAGAATGTGGATTGTGGTGTGGTGTTCCAATGGCAGGAACGACAAATCAATCATCATGGGTAGTTGAGCAACAAAATCGAACGAGGTGAGCAGGAGCACTAGACGATACAACAGCAAGAGACGTGACAGGAATCCAACTCTGGTGGTGTTGGAATCGCGTCTGTTGGTTGGCTGCATACGTACGGATGTTCTCGGGTTTTATGCTGCCAGGATAAGATCAATTGATTCGATTCGCCAGGAGAAACAAACAGCACAAAACGATAGCATACCCATCGCCATGGTCAGCCAGGAAAAAATAATATGATTGAAAAGCGAAACGTTGCTTCCCTGTCGATCAACTTACTCTCTGTGGCATATCCTCTTCTTGTGGCAGTAATCCAGTGCTTCCACAAGAGTCCTCGAGACTTTCCGTGCATCCCTGGGTTCATAGACTTCAATTTCCGTCAATTTGTCGAGCAAATCACCACCCTTCATAATTTCTTGTACCATCATTGTCCGATCAGGTTCATAGTAGACATCCAAGAGGCGAACGACGTAGGGTCCCTCTCGCAGGAGTTTCAAAGCATTGATTTCCCCACGGACGGATTCCCCCGCTGACTGATAATTATCGGTGGTCAGTATTTCCTTGACAGCATATTCATGTCCATTCTTTTTGTGGGTGCATCGGTAGACAAACGCAAATCCACCCTCTCCGAGAACTTCTCCCATTTCGTAGACATCGTCAAATGGAATGCCACTGGCACTATCATTAACAAGAAGTGACAGCTGGGACACCTTACTGCCCATACCATCCTTTGCACTTTGTTTTTCCAGCACCTTGAGAAAATCTTTTCCTAATTTCCGTTTCGACTTGTCAATACTGGGAGGAGGCGAGAGCGAGGGATCACCAGCTCCAGTGCCACCATTCTGAATAGATAATGACTGAAGACTACCCTCTAGTACATCAGCGGCACTTTTCCTGGGCTCTCCATCTTCATCGTGGAACGAGTCTTCCCCGTCAGTGGAAGCATCATCTGCCTTGCTTCCGTTGCCAAGATCCAAAATGCTGATGGAATGCCTGGACACATCATTCTCACCCCCAGTGGACGTCATGACATGTACTTCAATTCGGCAATACGAGAGAGTTGAGTCGTACTTCTGGTGGATGGCACGCAGAAAAAGCGAGCGATAACACCAGGCGGAGTTCAATAGCAGTGGCGCTTGGAAGCAGGGTCGTGCGTGCGGTACCAAGGGCTCACGGTCACCGTCCGAGATTTTGGTCCTCTTATCGCTCGCTCACTGCACCCTTCCAGTGCAGCTAATCTCTTGGAATTGCCCAGGAGGACGGTGTGGAGCTACCAACAATCTGCGAGAGATAGCCACAGCGTCTTGGGTGGTGAAGAGCTCCAGGATGATGACGAGAGCCTCACTCTAACACCACCTTATCTAGCTAGAGCCGCATGAAACTGGCACGGTGCGTTCGAGCTGCGACGATGGTCATAGCCATTGGAGGGAGGGAGTGAAGAAAATAACAAATGTCATTAAATCTCCTGGGCTAAAGCTATTAATGCTTCATCGTTTTTAGCCCCGGTTAAATGCCTCAGTTTCAAAGATATTAATTAAGGTCCCTCTGAACCGAGAGCCGATGCTGGTAGTGACTGGATGCAAAAACGGGTCACGGACTGAGGGACCATGCTAGCTTTTGGATTTTCGGTACTGTAGCTAGCTAATGGTACTAGCTAGCTACAGTCGTATTGTGGAATTTCGTAGTTACCATTGAGAAAGTCACGGTCAACTTCAGGTTTACCATTGATCATTTGTAGAAGCACAAATCAAAAGCAGCAATGTTGAGAAGTGAGATTCTTGTTCTGGTTTTGGCCTGGCTTGGTCTTGTGGCGGGAGAAATGCCGACGCATAAGTTTTCCAACTGGGATAACATGCCACTACTCGGGCTTGGAGTGAGTTGTTGCTTCCGCTCTGGCAGCTGAATGATGAAGATTTTTGCCCAATCTGGTCGAATCATCGTTACAATCCCATCCTTACATAAAACTAATTCTTGAGCTTCCATTCCGGGCCTTCTTCCTGGGACCCCTATTTCATTTTGGTTTTTTGGCCTTTAGGACCCTTGGGGGGAATAATCCCGGGAGAGCCCGACGAAGTCAAGACAGCCTGTCAAGGAAGCCATCAAGCCGGGTTACAGGCACATTGACTGTGCTGCCATTTACGGCAATGAAAAGGGAGTAGGTGAAGCCCTTGTGGAAAGTTTCAGTGAGGGAATTGTCAAACGAGAGGACATGTGGATCACATCCAAGGTGTGGAATGACAGCCATGAACAAGTGTCCACAGCCCTGAAAAAAAAACTCTGGCTGATTTGCAACTCGATTATGTGGATTTATACCTTATTCATTGGCCTGTCACATTGAAGAATGGAGTTTCATTTCCCCAGGATAAGCATGACATGATTCTTTTTGATGCCGAAAGGACTTGGAAAGCCATGGCATCAACAGTCGATATGGGTTTGGCCCATCACATTGGCGTTTCCAATTTTAGCACCCATAAACTTGGAAGAATTCTCGCAAATCACCGCATCAAACCGGAAGTCAATCAGGTGGAATGTCACCCCTATCTGCAACAAAAACACTTGGTGCAGTTCTGCAGAATGAATGGAATTCTTGTTACCAACTATTCCAGTATGGGATCGGGTGATCGCCCCGCAGCATTCAAACCCAAAGGAGAACCCGTCTTGTTGGAAGATGCCATGGTAAAGGAAGTGGCAGCTGCCGTGGGTGCTACTCCTGCCGGTGTCTTGTTGAAATGGGGTATCCAACAGGGTTCTGCGGTCATCCCAAAGTCGGCCAATCCTGATCGTCTAAAGCAAAACTTGGAGGTTCCAGAAACTGTCCAATTGGACGATGCCGCCATGGAGAAACTGAACGCCATGGATATACATCGTCGTTATGTAGATGGCGCTTTTTGGGCACTATCAGGAAGCGCTTACACGGTCGAGACCTTGTGGGACGAAGTAGGAGATCCATTTCAAGAGGAACTCTAGATATATACCATTTCGTTACAAACTATCTAGCTTCAACCCATAATAGCTAGAGTTTCAGAGACGCTCTCTGCTGACCGTTGCTAAAAGACCTGAATGACAACTCAGAAGCATGAAGGTGGGATTCTTGCAAACCTGTAGGTTTATATATATTGACAGCAGTAGACTCGACTTGTTTCAATTTCTGCAACACTGGCTGGTCGGCACAGCCCTTGAATACGTCGCCTTCACTAGTAGTCAGTGGCAAGAGATGTAGCGTTTATTCTCAATTTGGGACCGCACGCCTCCCCTGATGAACCTGGCCTTATGAGACAAGTAGTGAGCCACGTCCACTGCTGGCTTCAAATGCAGAGACTCGGTCTTTCTTTCGTTTCTTGCGGTCATCCGCTCCTCCTGCCTTCTTGCTGCCCTTGGCTTCCTGTCGACAAACACGGATCAACTGCTGTATGTCGACTTGAAATGAATTCAAGTCAATGCCCTGCTGATGCAGAAAGTACAAGACTCGTTGCATGTCCGCTTCCCCTGGGCGGTAGTGACCGGAATGAGGATAGAGCATCTCGAGGTAGCCTTGTGCATCAGTGATGAAGATCCCTGCCGCGGCCACGGCTTTGCCCCCAAAGAAGGATGAATGGTGAAAGCGCTGTCCTGTGGCAGCCGACTTAACCTTCTCGGCTCCATAAATGACGCTGTCTCGGAGCACAAAAATCCAGCCATTGGGTCCAGTAGTGACCGGCTGTCTCTGTCGCGAGACACGGCACTTTCCAGTCTCGTCACGTTCGAGCTCCAATGCATATTGACTCGTAACCTCGGGATCCCTAATGTAGAGGACAGTATCCGAGTCAAGAACGGATCTGGGGCATTCTGGAAGATCGGGCAAAGGTTTTCCAGCAGCAGCACCATTGGAATCGAGCCAGTCAAAGAAATGGTTGGTGGGGTACCCCAAAGATTCCCAATGTCGGTAGTACAGTCGAAGATTCTTGCCATAACGGTGTTTCGAATCACTTACTTCCAACCAAGCTTTTCGGTGAATCTGGGCGACATTTCCACGGTTGACTCCACTTCGAATAATCTCGGGAGGATTGGCAGAGATCCCTCGATAGGCAATGTCGCCTTGAATGCGTGCTTCAATGGACAGAGGTAGCAGATGTGAGAAGGGTTGTTGTTGGCTTGACTTGGGTGTTGTTTGGGCAGATTCCGAGAAGCAAGTCTCTAGGTTCGTGAGACAAGTCTCAAGTTGAATGACTCGAGAGGTTCGTCTCTGACTTGCTGCCTTTGTTTCCGCTGCGGGAGCGCCTTTGTCCTCTTCTTCAGAGGAACTGTCCCCTTCCTCTACAATCTCCTTGACGCGTCGTGGTTCTTCCACAGGCTCAGTTTCTTCCACGGCCTCATAGAACCTGGTGGCTTCTGCTAGCAGCCGGTTTTGACTACGGCTACGGCAGATGAAGGGGTAGCAATGGCCGCTGTCTCGTAGTGCTGAAGAGTCATGGCTGCTGGATGCATTCATAACGAATCCACAGGTCATTGTGTCATTGTCAGGAATCATTCTTGGCTTCAAAGTAAAATGGGACGAATTTGTCGCCAACAAGCTTGAAACTATAAGAAGACGACGACTGAATTCTTGCTTCTTTCGGATACCAGGAGCCTCGTCATCCTGCAGCACGGTGCTCGACTGAAACGATGAATCTTCTCAAAAAGTGGGACAGATTCCTTTCTCATAGGACTTTTCTTTTGCTGTACTGAAAATTCCACAGTACCGCATCTTTCGCATGGTACCGGTATGGTGCCGCCTGTTTCGTTCTTCCACCCGACGTGTACAGTACTATCTGGTACGGGTGGCACTTTACCAGAAGATTCGATTCGATTCTGATTCGATTCGATTCGATTCGATTTTCTCGTTTTGAGTGTTGAAACTGTTGCTGTCCAACTCCACCGCATACTGTACTGCTGTCGAGGAGGTCACACACCAGAGCTTAGTAAAGCTGGTCCATCCCTGGGTCCCCCCTTTGTCTCCCTCTCTATGCCCAACCACGCCAGGCACCCCTCCGGGTCCAACATCTTCATCCTCGTTGCCCACAACGCCTTGACCAACGCCCAGACGGAAAGGGGATTTATCTCCAGACCCCGCACCCCACACCAGCGAGACACCAGACCCGGTCCAGAACGTAAGTCTGACCATCGCAGGGACCTTATCCAGGGCTTACCGCTCCTATACCTACCCCAAGTCCATCTCCAGGCCCCACGCCTGGTCCCTCGTCGCCTGGCTGGACTCACCCTGGGATGGCCCATCTACATACCAGGTACCATGAACCTAACATTGTCTTATCCCTAAAGGTACGGTAGGCATGAAGAAGGGACGACCAGCATGATGCCAACTCGGTGACTTTTTACTTCTAACTAGCCGTAGCCATCTAGGTAGATGGCACAGGGAAAGGTACATGTAAGGCGAGGGGATGCATGTATGTACTGTTTGTCATCAAATCAAAAGTTATCTACAGCAATGGAACCACATGGAGGATGTGAATAGCGTGGCTGCGAGCCTACTTTTGGGGCAACCGAATTTGGTCGAGCATCTTGAAGTGTTGTGGAACTGACACTAATGTATTCGCTGTGATGGCACCAGATGCCGCAGTAGCAGGAACTCCAATACCAGGGAAAGTAAAGTCACCAGTCAAAAGAAGCCCTTTCAGGGGAGTGGTGTGCCCTGGTAGAGTTTGTTTCCCCGCCTCCACCCTTGGACTATGTGGACATAAAGATGTTGCGGGTGAGTGGCTGGATATACGGCACGTTGATTGCACACATCCATGGGGGCACGACAGAGCAAAAATCTCAACTCACCCATAAGCTCCCCTCGTTCTTCGAAGAAATCGTTCGTGGGTGAGAGGTGTCCCGATTTGTACCGTTCCGGGAACAGCTCGATCTCTGGCATTGGGGACATATTGCTCAATGGCAGACCAAAGGAAGTCAGCCGCTTCATCCTTCTTTTGTTTGTACTCGTCCGAGTTGCGATCCATTCCAGCCCACCATTCGTACGGTTCCGTGGCAGGAACGTAGGCATGCAACACATGTTTTCCTGCGGGCGCCAACGTGGGATCGATCAAGGAGGGCATACTACATAGAACAATATTGCGGGGTGCTTCCACTCCTTCCGGTAAATCCCAGTCTTTGATGACGGCCCACTGTGCCGGGAAGTCCGCGCTCGGCTTCTCTGGAAGCCCCGCCGCATCAATGCCGGCATGAATGTGGATAAAACTCTTCAAATCCGGGATACCGTCTTGTGTTGGATCGGTTTCTGTGAGCTTGGCCATGTACTCTTTCATGTCATTGGATATGTCAGCTTTTGATAAGAGTTTTTGCGTGACGTATGGATCAGCATTTGAAACCACTGCATGCTTGGCTCGTACTACTTTGCCATTGTTGAGTTTGACTCCGCATGCTTTGCCGTCTTCCACCAAGATTTCGTCAACGTGCGCATTCAAGCAAACTTGTCCCTGATACTTTCGAATGGCTCTTACCAGAGTCTCCACAATGGCCCCACTACCTCCCTTTGGAAAGTCCAGAGTGACACCAGGGCGGTACCAATCAGCGAGCATGTATGCTATAACCGCATTCATCGTCCCCTCAGCCGGTAGCCCCTGCAACAGGAAACAAAGCATCGACAACCTAGATTGGATTTTGGAGGCAACAGTTTATTTACTTGAGAAACGGCAAATTGAACCAAATTCATGTGGCTGTGTTGTTGATGACTTACCAATTCTTGACAAACTTGTTTTCGAGTTGCATTTCTTCTACGATGACACTGAATGGTTCGTTGAGTGCTTGTCCCTGCTTGAGTGTCTCAAAGAGTTCCATTGGATATTTCAAGAGTGTCAATATGGCCCCGGCGTCTTCTCGCAACGCCATGGATGTCAGTGCTTGTGCCGCATTGGACAATGGTGCCATTCTCTCCATGATGGCAGCAAACTCTTCCTGGGCACCCTCCCCTCCATACTTTTCCAGCACATCTCCAAATTCTTCGGGTCCAATTTTGGCAGCAAACTTTTCTCCCGTGGGCAACACGGTACCCCAGCGGTCGTATGTGATCCAGTCGCAATCTTCACCGACAATTTGGAAAATGTTCTTGAGTGGATTGGGTGACTCGTCCATGCTCAAGCCCGAGTATAGAGATGGACCGGATTCAAAGTGAAAGCCTCGTCGTTCCCATGTGTGTGCTGCGCCACCGGGAGCATCGTGGGATTCCAGGACCACGGTTCGTTTGTCACAGTAGGAGAGCAATGCGGCACACGATAGTCCTGCCAAGCCAGACCCAATGACAACCACGTCCACTTCATCTTCTGGCAAGTCATCGGAAGTTACCTTGACAGCCAAAGCAGAGGAGCGAAGAAATATTGGGCGGGAAGGAAGGACGGAAAAACCGACAACCTCGGTCCACAAGCAGCAACCAAGGATCAGTCCAAGTGCCCTACTGTAACTGGAAGAGACGGGGGGTAACTTCATCTTACTATCTCACTTCTGCTTGACTCTAGCTAGCTAGGTCCATTTACGGTAAATGGACTTGAACTGCCACCCTTTGGTGGACAACTCTTGGTTTCAGACGGACTTGCTCAGCGCTGTGCAAGGCACTTTTGGTTGAGGATCAACACGTCACTCATGAGCCACTAGTGAACCAGAACGTAAACGAAAGATCTTTTTACGGGAACCGGTACCGTACCGCGTCCTCTGACATCCATTCTCGTCCCCTTTAACAACATAATACTCTCCCGTTTGACAATAATGAAGCAAGTTCATAGCCTTCTTAGCGACCCCAAGGGGGATGTTGCGGCAATCCGAGAATTGTTTAAAGAAACATTTGGTGCTTCGGAAGGTCCCAACGAAGGCCAGCTTATCGGAACGCTGGCTGAGAACATGATCCAACAAACTCCGGAAAACGATCTCCATGTGTTCGTCACAAAGCTACACGAAGACGACAGCGGCAACAGCACGGGCGGTGCATTGGCAGGTTGTATCATATTCTCCAGGATGACGTTTTCCAGCCAGCCCGAGACTGGGGCGATGCTGTTAGGTCCAGTGGGAGTTCTTCCAGCGCATCAAAAACAAGGCATTGGCAAGGGATTGATTCAGTTTGGCTTGAAAAATCTCCAAGAAGATACCAGCAACAAGGGGAAGCTTGATCTGGCAATGGTATATGGCGACCCAAAGTATTATTCCAAAGTGGCTAATTTCATCCCGGTCAACTGCGAAACCATTCCAGCACCCTTTAAATTGTCTCAACCCCAAGGCTGGCAAGCCTTGTCCTTGACGGGCCAAGAAGACGAAATTAAAGCCATCCAAGGAACTTCTTCTTGTGTGGAAGCAATGAGCAAACCCGAATTGTGGTGACGAAGGAATGAATGAAACTGAGAAATTCGATTTCGTTTTTTAGATTTTCTTATTTGGAGGAGTGACAAACATCCCATGTTCGAAGATAGAGTACAGTCGTACTGCTTCCGTGCTCACTTTTGAGGATTAAAATTGAGTTGAAATATTCTCTAGCAATGGAACACAAGCAACTGCTTCTTGTTCTAACATGTTTAGAGTTGGTAGATGTTGGTAGAACGATAGGTGGTTTTCCAAGACACCGGAGCCGCATGCATACTGGTACACTAGCTAGTTGTTGCAATGCCACGGAATAGCTGGCTAGCCAGTTTTCTGATAGACTTGCTGGTTTACGTTTGGGACACGTTCTGAGTTCTGTTCGCTTTCTTTCTTCCCCATAGTGCGTCTTTTTCGCCGAGCCAGGGGACTGTTGGCATAACTCCTAAACAGGCCGTGGGAGTGCCGATGCAGTGCCAACGGGATTTCCAAGCCGTTTGCAAATTACCGTTTCACAACGTCGATTGAATCTTGGGACCATCCGACAAAATTCTCACTTTTGGTTGTGGGATCGGCTTTCGATAGTTTCGATCCGGAGCGGTTGTATGTGCCTGCTACTAGCTGGTAGTACAGCTGCTGGACAAACAACAAAAGCATCCTCCTTTTTGAATCTGAGTTATAGTCGAGGAGATTGAAGGCAAGAAGAGCAACATGGTATCGTCATCGTCTACAGCAGGCCCTTCATCAAGTTCGCGTCGACGAGACGAAGCGCAACAGCAGAGGCGTCAATCGGCTTCTTCCGCATCCACCCGTCGTTCTCACCATCATAATCAAAGACGGCAACATGACGCGTATTCTGCTTGTGGGAGCCGCCAGGAAGTCGATTCTTCCTTTGAAGAAGAATGCAACGACAGCCGCTATCATGATGACGACGCGGATCCACTGGGAGATTCTTCTTCTGTGGTAGAAGGACCCATCTTTCCACCCACTTGCCAGGTATCTCAACGAAGACGACGCACTGGCGCGGCAAGCGTTTCCACGGCCGGAATGGTCCCTTCTCGCTTGATGGAAGCATTCTCCTGTCTTTGCATTGGGACTACCATAGGAGGAGCACCTGCTGATTATGTGGAGACACAAGAAGAACAATTGGCACACCGTCCAGCACATCATGGCTATTACAACCAACGTGATCGGCAGTATCAACATCAAGGAGGAAGGAAAGGGGCAACTAGTACAGCCACCACGCACGTCACTGGACATCTTTGGCCACAGGTTTCATCGTCGTCGTCTTCGTCGTCCTCTCAAGCAACTCCACCGCCGGCTATCCTTCACAGTGGCAGCGGCAGCAGCAGTAGCGATGGCAGCAGCAGGCATTACGAGGCACCTTCCGCAATGTTTGCCTATCCAGATGGTAGTACGACCAAGAAACTGGTAGTCCCAACTACGTATGTTACCGATCGCAGGACTGGACACTTGGTCAAACGACACACCCAACCACGACGTCAAGGCCATCAGAAACGTCCATGCCGCAGTAGTTATGTCTTTCGACCCGTTACTCTGGCAGAACTACAGCAGAGCATTGACATGGCCAACAGTAGGAGTCGCAGTCACAATAACCATCATCACACGAACAGTACGACACGGACCAGGAGCAATACCACACAGGAGTCTCTCGATAGCATCTATACCGTCCGTTTGCCGGAGGAAGAACCGAGGTACTTTGACCTTTAAAAATCCCATGCATTGCTGGTAGGCAGGATCGAGGCACAGTCAGACCGATACAACAGCATGCAGCCAACATTGGGAGCGGGTGCGGCGATGCTTGGGGCTGTGGTTGGGCAAAGATCTTCATGGTACCAAGAATTGGATGTCCAGACATTATTTTATGTACAGTGCTTCACTATTACTATTTGACAAGGGTAATGCCAACTTGCAGGAAGAAAAGGAATGATTGAATGATTTCTTTCGCAAACTCTCCATGTTATGTGAAGGCTATACCCCACAGCTATGTACTACAGTATACTGTAACCCAATAACTCAGAGTCAGCTGTAACTTGTGATGCGGCAAGGAAACGTGTCATCATGCTTTTGTGGACTTGCTACACAGGCGACCTTGCAGCTTCCACAGCTTGCACTGGACGAAGTCCGATTACCCCGCCCTCCACTGGCCGACACTGCCTTCCACTTCCTTTTGCATCATTTGGGTACCTGGGCCTGGATCTGGGTTGGGCTATGATGGACTTGTGGTGGGCATTTGGTGCAAGTCCAGGCTTTTGGCAGGACATAAGTCCAGTGGTTGGGAAGGGGGCGGGAGTTGCTTGGTCGTTGGCTTGGATGTTGTTGTGTGGTACTAGCTAGATAACATTTCAGGTGACGAAGCTCTCGATAAGGACGATGCAACATTCTGATCCACGAGTTTGTCCTCATGTCCTGGAGCGACTTGCTTGGTCCGAGTGCTTGACTTGGTGCATGTTAAAAATGCTGGCAAAGCATGGAGTTGGGCTTGGGTTGGCCAGGTGTTTGTCCCGGTGTTGGGGCATGTGTGGAGGTCTACCGGTGCCGGTACCTACCGGTACAGCGGTTGTGCCGTAGAGGTGTGGAGTTTTTGACGCCGAGGAGGTGCGGACACTAGAGGTGCAGCCTTTTGCCGCCCCCGAGGTGCGGACCCTAAGGTGCAGCGTGTAAGAGGTTTTGCAGCAGAGGTGCGGACACTAGAGAGGTGCCGAGTTTTGGACCCAAGAGGTGCGGATTTTTCTGCCGCCAAGGTGCGCACCCTTATTAGGTCTAGATTTTTGGCCAGGTTAAGGCCCTGTCATGGATCCTGTATTTTGGTCCTGTGTAAGACCGGCTGATGGCCCCCCTCTGCTCCAATTGCAACTAGGCGAGAGAGCCACTAGCTAGCTAGCTACATTGTGGTTTACACCCTGCTTGGTGTGGCTCAGGCATCTGAAATCACCAGCCAGCGCATTAGTGCGGAGGCCATCATTCGTGTTCCAAACCGTGGAAGGAAGAAGGAAGGGGAGACCGAAAAGACACCCGGATGTTGAAGCGTCCCCAATCTTTCTCGCTTTTCAAGACACGTCAGTTTTTCCTCGACACGATTGACAAAGATCTGATGGAAGTTGAACCTCTGGATGCAACATGGCGTCCACTCATTGGGTTGGCGGTGTTTGACAGCAGTTGTCTCCTTCGTCGGCTCCTTGAGAACAGCGACGGCAACAAAAGAGAAGCATTCCCGTTTTGATTTTGTGGCAAAAAGTATCTTGCTCGCATCCATTTCTTATTCTTAGTCAACTATCGATAAGCAAAGCAGTGTTTCAAGATGGTTCGATTTTTGGTTCCTTTTGCCGCCTTGGTCGTCGGCGTATCGGCTTTTGCACCCAGCCACACCACCACTAGTAGCAGACCATCGTTGGTGCTCTCGGCAGCTTCCGTCGCCGAAACTCCCACGGCGGAACCTCCTCTGTCTCCATTGACCAGTTGGGGCGACCAGATTTCGGACATTACCAGTTTGCAAGAAAAGGTCCGATCGGACGGTCTTCCCGAATTTGCTCCCACGATTTCTGCCAAGGAATTGGGCATTGCCGGTGATGAAGCTGCGCAGCTCAAGTACTTTGAAGATAATGCCATGGAAATCAAGACAAAACTGCAGGCGCATGCTGCTGTCGTCTTTCGGGATTTTGAACTCATGAAGAAACAAGACGGATTTCAACAAATGTACGGAGCCATCGGAATGAAGCCATGTCTGGATCCTCTTCACTCGGTCAGTGCCAGACCGACTGTAGACGGAACCAAAAACTCGCCCGTCTACGAAGCTGTCAACAAGGAATCTCGCAAAAACTTTTTCATTGGTACGTACCCTGCTGTGTCCTCCAGTGGACTTACTTCTTGTAAACTATCGATGACATCGATCGATGCTGACTTTTTCTCATTTTCTTTTACGGAATGAAATAATCAGGAATGCACAACGAGTTTGTCGGTACCCGTGCTCCTCGTGCGGCTGCTTTTGTATGCTTCAAGGCTGCCGAGACCGGAGGAGAATTCCTGATTGCCGATGGTCGACGCATGTTCCGTGACTTGGACCCACAACTGGTGCAGGAACTGTACCAACGCTCCATCCGATACTCCGTCATGGAGCTCCCCTTCTTTGGTTGGATTGACAATCTGCCGGAACCCGTCCAAAACCCCATCATGGGAGTTGTGCGAGGATTGGTCTCGGCTGCCATCAATGCCAAGGTAGACTTTTCTGTAGAACTCTTGTGGGGCGAAGGCGGATACGATAATGTCAAAATGTTGCAAGCACGCGCACCCAGTCAGCCACCTATTGTGCTGCATCCAATCACTGGAGAACCAACCTGGTTCTGCAATGTTCACTCTCATTCCTCCAAGTTGCGAAAGGACCGAGAGAGCGTGTAAGTACCTGCCGTGAAGCAAGTCCACATAGAAGATCGATTGCATAATAAGGACGTGCCTGCTCACTGATTTTTTGTTGTTGCTTGCTTTGCCACGTTTCTAGGTACGGAGCCGAACGTTTCGAGGATGGTGCATCTCAAATCAACAAGTCTGACATGTTCTTTGGCGATGACGGCGAACTGACCGAAGAGCAGTTGAAGCAATTGGACGAAGTCACCATGAAGAACGTCCAATTCGTCAAAATGACGGAAGGTGACGTCGTTCTCCTTGACAACTACAAGTGCATGCACGGACGTAACGTCTTTGATGGAACACGAAAACATGGTGTCGCTTGGTTCGAAGGATGGGAAGGAGAAGAAGACATGAAGAGCGACGAATCCTTGCTCAAGACGGTTCGAATGATGGCTTAGTTAGTTAGTTAGTTAGATAGATGGAGTGGCCAGCTACAAACTGATCCGACTGACCCAGCCAGTTGATGACTTCGCGTGGCTGATGTATCACGACTTCCTTTTTAGAAGAAGCTTGACTTGCATATAAACATTTTACTAAAAGAGGACTTGTATATGGGCTACGGAATGGGTGCTCGGGACGGATAGACAACCCGAAAGCCGCAACCGACTATAGCGATAGAACCGAGGCAAAAGGCCACCTCGATCTTGGTAACGTATTGCTTAGCCAGGGAGTTAAACAACAGCAACAAGCAGCCTTTGTGACGTGTTCATACCATCCATCCATCCGCAATAGCACACTGCTGATTGAGAAGAAGGGAAACATAAGATTATTCAAGTAGATCCACACCGGTACTTCGGAGACCGAGTGATGGAACCTTTTGGAACACACTGGCTACAACACTGAACGTAGCCCGTATTTGGAACAGCAAGGACCAGCCGGAGCAAGGGCCTTCTGGGCACCACTTCGAGACAAAACAGGCAACATGGAGGTCCAGACGGAGCGCATCATTGCACCTAACTGCAGTCAGTAGCCTTCCGCCTGCCTCCATCTTTCTTGCAGCTTTTCTTGCTGCAACGTTGTTTCTTGCCTCTTCAAGCAAGGATTCTTTCCCACGGTGCTCCGGGTCGGAAGCATGGTCATAATGGAACTGGGCTCGATATGCTTGCTTGCACTGGCAGCCAACTCCTGGCCCCCATACCTTGTGGTTAATCCTCCAGGATGGAATCATTATTGTGCATGTAGCAAGCGAGGCCGAAGATTGAACCAACTCTACTGCGTACAGTACCGGTAGATCTTGCATGCTATGCGGTTCAACTGGCTTTTTAACACCTTGCGACTTGCCAACTGACATGCGATTGATAAAGGTTGAAAAGGTAGTCAGTCTGGTTTTCTATTTCCAAATAAATAAAAGCTTGCTACTAAAGAACCCAGTACCAGTAGAAGAAAAAAAATCTTTCATATTATTATTCGGCATCGACGATCGACGACACTTTCTTGCTCCCTAATCCTGCTAGATTCAATTGTAAAATGCTTGGGGGAAGGAGAAAGTGTTCCTTCGCCCAGCAAGACATAAATATGTGTACTGTACCGAGGCATCTCTTTTAGTTGGTCGCTAGTACCGGTATGCGTACGAGAACTCAGTGCTTAGTATGGTACTCGAGTACCGGTACTCTTTTGCGGTAATGCTCCATGACCTTCTGAATCGTATGAAAGGAGCTGCTACAACACATCGGTTCCCAGGGGACATTAAGCGCCAGCCTCGCCCACCGGGGGGCGACGTACATTCAAATATTCATCCTAGATATAACTTATATAGCTAATACCTCCACAAAATTCGCACTGAATCGATCGTTGCCACCAACCACCAGCCCATGACGAAAAGCGTCTATACCGACCGCATCAACAGGCATATATGGTGCTATTACAGACACTTCAACCGCGCTTCGCCCGCCCTGTGAGCTGCGAGAAGTTCTGATACTCTTCAGCGGACGAGGAATCGTCGCTGTCATCCAGTTGTTGTTGTTTTTGTTGTGCTCGAGCGACGGTCCTCTGTCGACGGGGAGCTGGCACAATTTCTTCTTCGGAAGATGAATCAGAAGAGGATCTGTTGCGGACCTTCGCGTTTTCCATCGGAGTGCGTCTCCGCTGTGGAGGAGCCATGTTGTTCCTACGAGGTGGTTGTTGGGGGCGAGGTGGAGGGCGAGGCGGAGCTGGTTGTTGGGCTCGAGGAGGTTGTCGATCAACCAAGCGAAACTGAGAGCCTCCACCGGTGAAGATAACATGTAGGAAATGCCCACCAGTGAGAGTTTTCAGCGTGAGGTTCCCGTTGGCAGTTTGTTCCATTGTGGCATTGACATCTTCGAGGCAAATTGGCAGATTATTTGGAATGTATTTGTTTCCTTGAACACATACAAACATGTCAACATCCGCTTGGCGATCTTGGCACCGGCGGAGTCCACACTTCACACCTTGGGCAATCTCGGAAAGAGTGTCAGTGCTTACCGCTGTGGCTTTGGCAGTTGCTTTTGAGAAGAACGCAATTTTTACTTCCTCATTGCAAAGCGATGTCATGGTTGCTGCTTTCATGAAAGTGAGCGAGTGAGTAGCTTTTTCGTCTATTGATTTGTGTGTGTGAGCGGCACACAGCCTCTTCTTCAACACTCAAAACTCCCCAAATATTCTTCTTCCTCTCCGTTGACAGACCTTCAAATTGAGCGGGAAGTTTCTGTGGCGCGGTGGGCTGGCCGGGAATGTTCCTCCGTGTCATGCGTGTTGTTGGCTAATGGCACATTCGCATTATCGATCTCATAATCCTCCTTGCTCTTGTGTTGTCACGATGGATCTTTCTCAGCACGGCCTCCCTGGCATCGGACGGGCCTCATCCCATGACCCCCTTCTCTCCTACCGAACGATTGTTTCACTCGATCCTATTGATGATGCGGACAGCATGGGCGAAACAAGGCATGTTGCCATTGGATTTGAAACATATGACGGTACGATTCATGACTATCGTGGTGCTGTAACGTTTGATCGGTTTGCAGGCTCTGCATCATACCGCTTCCATATCCGTGGAGTACGAGCTGAGAGGAACGATGATGGGACTATGCCCAATGATTGTGCCTTGGATGGCCCCATTGAATCGATGGAGCTTCGACTGACTAGTCGCTTTGAATGGTACACCAAGTTCCAAAAGATCAGAGGCAACGAAACAAGTGGTCGGACTTCGAATGAGGTTCCTGCGTTCGAAAGAATCTCCTGTCAGCAAGGAGCTGGATCTTCGCCGAGCAGCAAATCATCTAGCCGTGAATCAGTCAGTCTGTGTTGTTGTATGGACCTTGTGAGCCAGATTAAAATCAAGGCGTGTTCTGTTGTTTTCTTGCTCCCATTCATTGCTTGCATTTTGGCGGGATGGAAGTGTTGGCGACGAAAATTCATAAGTGACAGGAGAGCATGTACTCTGAGCTGGGGATAGGGTGCTGTCGGGCGATGCAAATTGGCCAGCTGCTATGAAAACTGATGGCGTAGCTCTGACATCTTGACGCTTTGGATTACGGTCAACCAATGCTGGTGAGAAAACCTGGGCTGTGGATTGCTCGATTGGATCTGATCGGACGGACCGCTTTTTGTTGTCTTCATCGGAGATTTCAGTGCTGCTATCAGCTGAAGTGAGCCAAGAGAGAAACTCATTGCCCAGCACTGAGGAACATGCCCTTCGAATTGCCGGTTTTGACATGCCCCATCAAAGAAGGACTTCAGTTGAGAGGACCCGTCCTCGCTCTGCCAATCCAGAAGACCATGAAAATAAACACCATCATCTTCTTCGCTCCCAGATCTGGGCGACTCCGATCACAGTGATCAGTGCATTGCGAAGCTATCCAAGGACACTACATGCATCAGCCACGAATCAAAAAGAGAGTTCCTTTCTTCTCGACGACGCCAATCGTTCTTGCAAGGACGCAGAAGGCTTCCGAGGATCTGCATTGTCTGAGATCTTGTTGTCAAGGCATCTTCGTGTCGTGCTACTGTCCTGCTCTCATTTCAGTAGTATCTGTGGCTTGATGACGGCTTCAAAAAGATTGCCAAATCGACACAACCTTTGATCGCCACTTGGATGCGACGGCCGACGGCAGCCTCCATTGCAACACTGCACTCTTGCTTGCATAGTACAACTACAGAAGAGCCCAAACAATCAGGCCGCGAGGGTGTGCTTGGACTTGAATCGACAAAAGAATGCTCCTCGGGTTTTTTGGTCATCATTCGAAAATTTCCACTCTGAACTCTCGATTCTGCATTGCATGATGTTCTTGTGCCAACGGAGTGCTTGTTGGCATGAGTGGCTATGTAGTGGCACTGAGTGGCATGAGTGGCATGTGTAGACTGGAGGTGCATGAGTTGCTAATGGATCGATCTGTTCGGATAATTATAATGATATGGATCTTCTGTCGATCGCCGACAAAAGAATCTGTCCAAATGGATGAATCAGAAAAACAGAGCTATAAAAGTGATGTAATATGCCTGAAACTCTTCTGCTGGTGAGAGACCTAATCCACGTTAAATATGTAACCAAATCTTTTCCCTCCAGGTAGCTAGCTACCCACGCTTCAGCCAAATTTTCGATCAGCGTCACAGAACCAATAAAGCATAGCAACTAGCTAGCTAGTTGCTATAGCTATTGCAACACTTATTGTCACTACTGTCGACACCGAATCTACCCACCTTCTAGCTAGATTGTCGTGAGTAGGAGCAAAGCACAACACTAGCAAGTACGGAATCAACTACAGAACATAAAGCGATAAAAGGGTAATTGAATAGTATTATAATAGACGGTGGAGATATTGCTCATAAACAGGAGTTGCTTGTTGGATTCGGCGACCGCTAACTTGCTGCCAGTTGTGTTGCGTTGATGCTTACGGGCTAGCGCTTCTTGTTTCGTGACTGTCTGTTTCACGACTTCGTCATTGAATTTGCGTTCAGCAATATTGGCGTCAACAAGGGAGGCAAGCTTGCTCCACCGCAAGCTCTAGCAACTTGCCCTTATCCTCGAATTCAGTCTTCGGAACGATGATGTCTATCTGACGGATTGCATCACCATGCTGCTCA
>CAICTM010001558.1:0-26957 GCA_903772945.1 Seminavis robusta
GTGTTCACCGAGAGATTTCACTACCAGAACCAAACGGAGCTCCTCCGACCAAGGAAGGCAGGACTGCAGAAGGACCACGAGCAGAGAGACTGTCACTCCATTTGACTCGGGCGTGAGCTTTGGATTGTCTTGCAGACACCAACGGTTGGTTGAGTTGGGAACCAAAAGGGTGGCTGGTTGAGCTGTGAACAGAAAGGGTTGAGGGGTGAGAACAGACAACTGCAAACACCCAGCCGAAGCCCAGGAGTTCTAGGGGACCGGCCTACGCAACGACGTGAAGTAGTTTAGCTAGCTAAAGAGTCACGCGGTTTACGAGGGCGTTGGTGGGTTGATTCTGCTGCACGCTCAACGCTCATTTGTCTTCGTCTTGTCTCGCTCCAACCCAGTCTTTGATCACACCGCCACAATGCGCCACCGGGCGTCCATTCCTCGCAGGGCCAAACTGTTTGGTCACAACCCCCAGTCTGCGTGTTCGTGTGTCAGAGTCCTGTGGCGTGGTTGACTCTCTCTCTCTCTCTCTCTCTCTCTGTGACCCACGGATCCGATCCTACAGATGCCTCTTAGTTAGAGGGAGGAGTTGAGAAATGGGCGAGCATTCGTTGCTTGGTGTCCGTGCAGTTGCTTACTCAGGCTTGTCTCAGCTTGTGGCTCGGCACTAAAGTCAGTAAACCCCTCGTAAAGCGCCAACATCGCACGCCCCCCCAGCTGTCTTGCAGTTAGGTGGTTCGGTTCCTTCGTTTACGGTAACGGTGCGGTTTCTGAGTCTGGGTAGTCCTCGTTTTGACTTTTCTATTTTGTCTCCGCTAGACCGCTTTGTTCTTTGCATTGGGCTCACTCATGCCTCTCCCACACCAGCTTACGGCGGCTCCTCGTTTCCTGGTGCCAATGCTCCAGACGTCTTCTTGCTTGCCAACCTCTCGCTCGGGCTATCCCTCGACGACCTGCTATTTTCTCACTGGCCTCCTTCTGAGGGTCATCGATCTTTCTGGTGCGGCGGCAGTCTTGATCACGACCACAACCTCTTATCGGTTCGTCTTCGTGGTGGCTGGCTCAGTCGGGAACCATTTCTTCTTTCTCTGGTTCTCGGGCTGCTGCTGTGCCCTCCAAAGTCCAAGGGAGCCCAAACTGATCTTTTTGCAACGCTGACTCCATTCTACTCATTCATTGTTGGCAGCTGCAAGTGCTCGTCCCCCCTCTCTGAAAAAGTCAACGTTTCGTGCGTTCACCTCTTGTCTTGGCGCGTTGCTCTCCGAAGAAAATGGAGTTGTAAGGAATTGTTTCCGACTAGCTAGTTCGTCATTTCGCTAGCTTGTGTTCCAGCCAGTGAGTTCAAAGGTCCTACTAGTCATCATCAGCTATTCCTTGAAGAGAATGATCTCTTCCAGTTGATACGCTAAAAGATAAACACAAATGCCTAATGCTTTACTCCTCTATCAAAAGCCCCGGCAAGTCACCAATCGAACAAGTAGCAATGACATCAAATAATCGTACGAAAGGGTCAGCCTCAGGCGGCGGCACACTTGGCACCGCCAGCGCAGGGAAGTGCAGTCTTACCGTTGCTATCAGGACTTGGTGGAGAGTACGGCGCTTGCTTGTCTTCGGGTGCCCAAAGTGGGATCTTGACCGGAATGCCTGATTCGTCAAAGCCTCCCAAATCCGCCATGAAGCTCACGACACGGCCCTTTCCTCGTGGCTGGGAGTCGCGAAGAGTCCTCGTGATTCCTGGGTTGCAGTGCTTGGTGTAGGTTGTGCATTCAGTAAACGTCTTGTCAAAGGCGTAGATACCTCGGAAGTCTTCTTTGTAGGAGAAGATATTTACGTCCATGTGCCCTCGCCCGTCAAACAAAAGCATCGCAGTTCCCCCGGTCCAAACAGCATTGATCAGGAATCCATAGCCAATTTCGGAGAAACTCTCGTATTGAATCTTGTAGTTCTGTTTTACAATTGTCTTTTGAAGACCGCTGTGGAACAAAGCTTGCGTGCTGTCCAAGTGCATAGTCTTGGCACGTTCTTGGGTAATTTCAAATTGGAAGATGACTTGGAATCCAAGAGGCTTCTGGGCTTGCCAATGCTCGAGCTGGCTCTCTTGATCAAAATCGGCATCGGTAAAGTTGTCTGGTACAAGATGAGGGTCGGTGACGATGAAACCGTCATAGGTGTTGCCACGAACGTTCTCAATTTCTCCAATCAGTTGAGTGCGTGCCTCGGTCTTGTTGATAAACTCCACAAGACGTTCGCCAAAGTTAAAATCGCCATTGTTGAACATTGCCACCATGAAGCTGCTGGTTGTACTGTTAAAGTGGACTTCCGCGCGATGACTGGGATCATCCGGATAGATATGGGTGCGAAAGCGATCAACAAACGAACGCCTCCAGCCTTCGGAGTGGTCCACCAAGGGAGCAGTGACAGTCATGTTCTCTGCGAAGAAGATCTCTTCATTAACCGGACTCAACATGAGTCGGATCATAATCTTGGCAAGGCTCTCTGTGGCAGTTGGATCGACCACAACCGCGCGAATCTTGTCGTCCGTGGAAGGAATAGTGTCCTTCAAAGTATTCCAAAGTTCAATTTCACAATCGGCCATGCGACGAGCTCCATCTGGCATGAACTCATAGTCTTGAGTTCCAGGGCAGGCCGTCAACGTCACAATCTGGGATACACGCTCGACATCCTTCAGAGTTTCCGCCGCGTGACAAGTAGAATCACGTCCACAGAGCACAGCCACCACCAAGTCCTCTGGAACGTCGGTAATGACACCAATACTCTCCTGAACCGCAACTTTCACTGCGTCAATGGAATCCATTTGGTCATACTCCTTGGGTGGCTCCTTTTCTTCCACCTCATCACAGCTCGGCAACTTGGGTCCTCGATTCTTTTCGTCTTCTTTCCAGGTGCCAATGCCAAACATTCCTCCCGTGGCAACTCGGTACGACGACGAGCTGCGTCCTTCAAAGTCGCTACCCATGGCTTCAATCAAAGCTCTCTTTCCAACTTCTTGCTTTTCAAAGCTGCTCCAGAGTTGAAAGTCAAAGCCGACATAGTCCTCCTCTGGATAAACACGAGTCACGACATAGCCTTCGCCGAGGATGGTCACCAAAATCGTGTCGGTCGGTTTGAAGGACTTGGTGACGGTGAATCCACTGTCGGTCATGGCTTTTTCCACCAATCCCTTGACGGTTGTATCCAACGCCTGGAGATCCACCTTTGTGTCTTCGGCTTCGATAATCATGAGAATCCCGGGACTGCTCTCTTGCACCTCTTCATCCTTGACCTCCTTGGTGCAGTACGGGACAGGATTGGTGTAGTTCTTTTGGTAGTCATGAAGGTACCCATACTGCATTTTGGGGTCATCGAGCAATCTCTTGTAGAGATGATCAATTTGGTCATTGGGAGTGTACTTGCCTCTCATGAAATCAATGCCGTTGCTTCCCATGACCAGGGACTGACTGCACACGTAGGTGACATCGTACCAGTGAATGTGGAGTGTATCCCGAAAGACATGCTTTTGTTCGGGAAAGTAGTTATACTCGTTCTTCATGAGAATTCCCTTGGGTTGCAAGAGCAGTGAGAGCGCTTCCATGACATTGAGATGATCCGTGACCGAGAGGGAGGCAGCCGTTTCGGATAGATCCACCAGCACCAGATCAAAACTGCCAAAGTAGTCTTGTGGCAGCATGAGTAGACTCTTGGAGGCATCACCAAACCACCATTCGACCTTGGGGTTGTCCCAGTGTGGTTCGGATCCAAAGTGTTCAAAGGACGCTCGCGTAACATGCTGATCAATTTCCAATCCAACGACCTTTTCCAAGGTAGGGTATTTGATAATGTCATGCAGCAACATGGAATCTCCTCCTCCTACAAAGACGACTCGTTTGAGAGGATCTTCTAGGTATCGTGCCGTGTTGTGTACGCACATTTCGTGATAATCGGGACGGTAACTGGTGCAGATTTGGGTGACTGCAATAGTCATTTTTTAAAAACAAAATGTCAATAGTAGAATGATCGAATCAGTGAGTATACCAAAAGCAAAAGACGACAAGACAAAAAGCCAACAACAACACAATAATAATACATACCTCGATCAAGTTGAAAACAGGTATCATCATTGCGGTCAGTATTCTGAAAGAATTCAATTTCCTGGTAGGGACTCTTAATGATTTGCAAAGTCTTGTACGCATTTGTGTGATAGGGATGATTTTCTCCATTGGGTCCTTCGGCACACGCCATGGGTCGATCATCATTCCAGTATTCTTCATTGGGATGGTGAAAATCGAGATTGCCATAAGTCTTTGCCGATGCCGACAATCCACAGGTTTGACTGGCACCATCCGTAGTAGTAGTAGTATCAGTGCATCCCTTGTCGACATCGACGCCGGCCGCTTTGAGGCATTCGGAAATGGCGACAATAAGTGCCTGTTGGTATCGCTGGAGTGTTTCGAATTCGTGTGGAGGCATGGGACCATTGTTTTCATCCAAAGCATCGTATCGATCAAAGACGGCCTTGTTTTGGAGATACGTCTTTGGCAAATCTTGGAGTCGTCCGAGTTGTCCTTGCAACCATTCCAATGCCTTTGGGTGTGGGCGGGGCAACAACCACGTGAGTCTGAAATCTTCCCCTTCCAATTGGTCAAGTTCAAATCCAATTTCCTGCTTGTGAAAGAACCATCGTTGCGGAAATCCTTCGACAAATCCGTAATCTCGTAGCAATTCGGGTGTTCCATATCCCATGAATCGATTTTCGCAATTGGCACAAAAGTTGTAGGTGGTGGTAATTTCTTCTCCCTTGGCAATATCGCGAGACGCATACACTTTAATGACATCGGCCACACCGTCTCCTTGGGCGTTGCGTACGGAATCGTGATGCGTATTGAGTAACCGTCCATTTCCGTGGGACATCATGTCAAACACGGGAATCATGAGTTCATCCCATCCTCGTTGATTGAGTAGATAGTAGTAATTGAGGGCATCTTCTTCATTGTCGTCATCTTGCAACAAGTGGCCACAGCGATCTAGAAATTCTTGACTGGCATATGCGGATTCGTCGACTTCTGGTGGTAATAAAGTGCGGGAAGAAACATCCCGGTGCGTGTAAGGATCCATTTTTTTGGGTCCATGACTGAGGCCGAGTACTTCTTGAAAGAGATCCACTCCCGCATCCGTCCATGCCGAAGGAACTTGTCCTCGTGGTTGACTGTTCAAATAGGCAATATAAGGCGCTACAATACTACTATCGCCCAGTTTGTTTTCATCGAGTACTCGTCGTACCGTGGCGCAATCGAGGTCTTCTTCGCGTTCCCAACGGGCCGTGTGGATATCGACCGTTTCGTAATCGCCATCGTCAAATTGGACTTGTAGCAAATTCGATTGCATCGACTCGATGGTTCCCGTAAACCATTCTTGATGCGGAGGACCAAACCAGACCGTGACACGATCTCCCAATGCCAACGGACGATCCGCATCGGGTCTCACGACCAATTTTCCCGGGATTTCCAGCAAGACTTGGTCCTTTTGGATCTTCGCCGTTGCAAACATTCCGTAAAACGGACTATCCTTGCCGCCCGTTTGAACTAGCTTTAGGTTCTTGTGCAGTTGGCCATTGTGGCCATTTAACCAGTCCGTCAACGCTTTGCCATGGTTGGCCGATTTGGCGGCGGCATGGCTGAAAGCCACACTGGCAAACAGCAGCAGACTCGCGAGGAACCACGATACCGTCATTGTCGAGCTTCAGTTAGCTTCAGGTAGCTTCAGGTAGCTTAAGGTAGCTTCAGGTAGCTTCAGGTGGTCCTTTATCGATGTTTCTTCTTTTTTTTGGTAGGAAAATGAAAATGAGCAGCAATGCTACCTACCACAAGATACCCTTGAAAGGATTATTTTGAGGAGTGAGTGAGCAACTCGTGCAACACTCTAAAAATGCAACGGCAAGATTTTTCCGTGCCAATGGCAGCTTCGGCAAAGAGAAGGTGCGCCAAGCAAGCAAGCTCGCATTGGAATACAGACGTTACCAAGATACCGACTAATAAATGTGCGTCCAACCAAGACAGAACGTCAGCAAACGTCAGCATAGCATGGTTACTTACTATTTTAGTGCTCGGGTTGAGCTACCAACAGACTACTTTCCTCGGTGGACTCCACTCCACTCCACTCCACGTTATTGGCCCTTCCCAGCTATCAGTACCGTACATGAAACGAACGAACGAACGAACAAACTTTGAGCAAGAGTGATCATGAGTATTATTTTACACATCTATCAATGCCAACAAGATAAGACGGTACGGTTGTGGCCATCAATCACGTCGAACGGTACATACCGTACGGTAGTTGGCAATCACCAGATTCTTACTCTGATTTGGCTGACATGGCAGCAGTGCCCCCTCCCCTTCATTGCCAAACACAAATACTAGTATTCATGTGCATTGCTGTACCGTATGAACTAGTTAGTAAAGTAAGGTCACACCAAAGAATCTGTCGTTGTGGAGGAGGGAAAGCCAATCTACTACCAGGTACCGTGCATCATAACATAGACCTGCCTTGTTGGAGTGCTACGGTAAATGAACAGGACCGTTGGGGAAAGTATGAGCCACGCTTGGTACCAGTGTACTCTCTGAAATCTGAGTAAAAGTCTGTTACTCAACCACATTGACGCCACTCGTACTTACTCGTCACTCTTATTAGTAAACATTTCCGGTTCCTTGATGTCTGAAGAACATATGACATTTACCGGATCTAGCGGTGAAAAGGCGTCGCTGACCAGCAGTCATTTATGCCAGCTTTTTTGTGGCACGTGCCTAGTCGAGGGCTAAGAGCGTTAAGTGTTGACGCAAGTTGGGAACGGCGGACGCATAAGTCGAGGCGCAACCTGGCCAAGAGCATGACCGTCGGGGAAGTGGGGCACATAAGTAAAGCCGCTTTTTCCAAATTTTTGAAGAAATTGGCACGTGGCCCAGCTAGAGTACCATACCCGTACTCACAAAGTACAGTACTCCAAAGCCTTTTCAAATCATACATACATAGTACCGGTAATGAGGAAGGGCTGTCACGAAGACCGTCGGGGAAGTGGGGCACATAAGTAAAGCCGCTTTTTCCAGTATTACTAGAGTACATGTAGTAAACATTTCCCCTTCATTGATGTCTGAAGAAACATTTTATGACATTGTACCGGTACTCACAAAGTACTCCGAAGCCTTTTCAAATAATCATGCGGTAATGAGGAAGGGCTATCACGAAGGAAGCATGATGATAGTCCATCCACCGTAAAATACGGGTACCATTCTGGCTATTTTAAATAGTTTTTTAAAGAACACCCAACTACGGCCGTATGTACTCCACAGTAGAGTATGTCATAGTTTCCAATGTTTCCGATCTTTTATCGAAGACGAAGGAGTGATGAGTTGTTGATTTGGTTGAAGGCCTCCATTCGCCAAGACGAACACTTCGGTTGTTCCTCGTGGATGTTCTAGCTAGCTAGAAGACGTCACTCTTGGACTCTTGGACTGGTTTCTTGATGTTATGCATACAACATTATAGTACCGGACTGAGTTGAGTCAATAAAGATACTGTGGTGCCTTTTCATTCATCTCTCCCAATTTTCAGAAATTAGTGATGCAATTAATTACAGTAAGTATCCCAAGACTGAGCGGGATTGATATTTCCACAACGGTCCAGCGTTGCACACTGCTTATTTTGGTCCGGATCTCTACTTGTACATTAGTTGGAAAGCTGGAGAGAGTTGCCTTCTAGTAGATTGATTGGGATCACTTGAGCTGGGACTGCAATGGTACCGGTACCGTAGCGACCGGTACGCGGTATCAGCAGAGCAGAGTAGAGTACGGACGTCTTGGCTGACATCGATCAGCAAAACCATGGTCTTTCAAGGCCAGCAGAATCCGAAGAGCTCACGGAAAACTCAAGAGCCTGCGGCGTCTATCGCCGCTTACATGCTTGCTCCGGCAGCAAGATTCCACGGAGCTGATGCCCACGACATCCCTACAGGCACCAGTAGCATCAACCACAATAAAGTCCACCCACCCCCTGGTGGAAGAGGTTACATTTGATTGCACCTATCGACATCTCACATGTACCTGATAACTAGTAGAATTACATTCCATTGCCTGCTTCCATAGAACGATAGCGGTAGTCTAACTTGCCAGCACCAGACAGAAAGACACAAAAACAGAAGATACCATGTAAAATCTTCAAGCAAGCAGCCTCCAACCTCCAATCTCCTCCGAGACAAGGCCGAATGGATCGTTCTCTCTCCCTCCTTGTGGGGCAAACTTCTCTTTTGCTGAGGTCGTACGGTACAGTGGGAAATCCGTTCATTTCATTCCATCACTCCTACGTTCAACTAACTCGGATCGACCCGAACGCGGTTCACGGGTGGTCTCGTATTGTTGTTGCTGGTGTTGGCGGGAGTACTAGTCATGCCTCCAGTGCGATTGCTGTGTCTGGGAGTCCCAGCCGAGCTGGGTGGGTAGTGGCGGTGCATATTACTTCCTGGGTGTGGTCCCTTGGTATTCGGTGACCCGTGTTTGTAGTGGTGATTATTGGGTCCAGTACTATGATCGACAGTGTCTCGATACGACAATACGGGAGCAAGCTGCCGTGCCTTGCGCGTAATGTTTGGCACCAATGATGGACTACCTCCCGGTGCGAGCGATGGAGAGTTATTGGTGGGCATCATACTACCACCCGTCCAGGATGGTTCCGTACGATGAGGAACGGCTCTCTCGGGGGTTGTCACACTATTGTTTCGTGTTTTATGCATGGTTGCCATCGGAGCCGGCTGCAATGGAAATTTGTGGACCACAGGCGGTGTTCCGTAGGACGAGGACGACATCATGCTTGCCACCGTCAATGCAGTGTTGTGTCTGGCGTCTTCAACTGCGTCGGCCATTTGCTGCTGCAGAAATGCCATGCCGGTAGGACGATATTGTGGTGGTTCCGGTGGAAGCACCGTGTCGGTGAGCGTCGAAGAGGTTGGCACCTCCACAATGTAATTGGTGCTGGGTGGAGGCTGCTCGTATGGTGTATACTGCGGTTGGTTTGCGGATGTACTGTGTCGCGACATTGTTTCCTGCTGAGTCAAATTTGATGAATACATAGCTGGGTCGACCAATGCGCGATCGGCGGGATTACTCCAGTCTCCATTATGCTGAGGAAGCGGTTGTGCACCGTATTGCTGCGACGACAGCTGTGGTTGTTGTTGCTGCTGTTGCTGCTGTTGCTGTCCGACTCCTCCATCAAAATTGACGCTCTCGGTCAGAACACTACGGTCGTGCGAAAGTGGCATCATGGCACTACTATTGCCAGCGGTAGTGGTGGGATTTTGATGAGGATCGTAATGTTGAGAACCAGTGGCTCCTACAGAACCGCCTGGATAGTACGAAGGATCTTCGGTGAAGGTACTGATGAAACCTGCTTGAGATTGATACTCGGCCGGTGGATCGTAGTTCCACTCCCCTCCACCTCCTCTTGGAGCTTGCTCGGGATTCTGAAAGTGTTCTCCCTGTGACATGTACCCTTGTGGATCTTGTGTGGGGTGGTTGTAATGTTGATCGTACGCAGGCGGTCCTTCTTGACTCCTCCCATCATCCTGCGTATGAAAGACAGCCAATTGCTGCTGCTGAGGTTGTTGCCAGTAATCATGGTTGGCACTGGCCATGGCCGCCGCTTGTTCGTCTGGTCGCCATTCTTGTTCGTCTACCGTTTCCACGGTGTTGCCGTAGTTCGTGACAGCGGGTGCACTGCTGTACATGGCAGTGGTTGTAGGATTCGGTAGTTGGTACGGTCCGGGCGGAGCCGTCAGCATGGACGAGAGCAATGCCGCAGGGCTTTGTGCCGCAGCAGGAGGCACAAACGATGATGGTGCGGATTGCATGGTCGCGGCAGTGTTGTTCTGTTGCATAGTAGGCTCCGATTGTTGCTGCTGGTAATACTGAGATGTAGGTGGCAATGGGGCACCACCATGGTTCGACAGTGGAGCCCCCCAAGACACGGTCTGATGCTGCTGTGGCTGATGATGATGCGACGTCCCTCCTCGTCGTTCATCTACGTCAACCTGTGCCAACATTTGTCGAATGGCTCCAATTTCTGATTCGGTACTTTGAAAGCTCTGTGCAAGCGTCTGATGTAACTGTTGATGTGCTTGCAAGGCCATTTGCGTCCTTTGCAGATCCGTCTCGAGATTTTGTTTTTCCGTTCGAATCCTACCGAGTTCATTCTCCAGACTGGTCATGAATTGGCGCAGCTTTTCCAATAGGGCTTCCTTTTCGTTAGTATGGTGGAGCAGAGATGATGCCTCGGGTTGGGGTGGTGGCCGAGGCGGTTGTTGTTGTTGCGATGGATTTGGTACTTGTACATGTGGTTGAGGCATGGGTGGAGCTCTGGCAGTCTGCTGTTGGTGGTGTGGCTGTTGGTGTTGTTTTCGTTGTGCCAATTCCTGTTTGAGATCGGCAATTGCCTGTTTGATTTTGACCAAGAGGGCTTCCTTTTCCTGAAGCAATTCCTCTGCGGAATTCTTGGCATGCTGCAGCTGTGTTTGCTGAAGGGCCGCCCGGTATTTCAACGAGTCTGTTTCAGCCTGTTTGGCCGCAAGCAGTTGATTTTGGGACTGTCCCGTTTGTTGAAGTTGGTGTTTGAGAGAATCATTTTCCGCCATGGTGGCATCCCAGTGTTGCCCAATGCGATTTTGCAATTCCTTGTAGGGCCATGATTGCGAACGCTGTTGCTGTTGCTGTTGCTGTTGCAATAGTAAGGCCCGTGAGGCAGCCTCGGCTTCTTCGGCGGCCCTGGCCTGTTGCAAAACTTTGGCTCGAGCTTCTGCTTCGGGTGAGGTTCCTCCCTGATATGACGGTTGTGGAAATGCCCGTGCCGCGGCTTCTGCCTCTGCCGCTGCCACCGCCTTTTGTAATTGATGTACTCTGGCTTGTGCATCTTCTGCCAGTTGTGGATTATGATTATGATTCTTGTGTGGATGAGAATGGTGTTGCTGCTGCTGCTGCTGCATCTGGAGTCTCCGTGCCGTGGCCTCTGCTTCGGCATCTGCCACTGCCCTTCTGAGCAATTCGACTCTTGATTCGGCATCTTGGGATAAACTATTTGGGGAAAGAGGGGGAGGGGCTGCTCTGTTTGTACTTTGATTATGGGATTGTGGATTTGTCTGTTGCTGTTTCTGCTGATTCAAGAAACACTTGATGAGTTGCTCCAATTCTCTCAAGAACTTTTCTGCCCCAGGTCCTTCTGTAGCAGCATTTCTACTGGTTCTGGCAGGATCAGGTGGCGGGAGTTGCTTGTCGGGTGGTGAGCCTTCCGTCTTGAGCCACTCTGGAACAACTCTGTGGCTTTCTGGCTGAGATCCTATAGATCCTACTGGAGCCTGAGCCTGAGCCTGAGGTTGTCCATGTCCATGTCCATACTGCGCAGTCTGATGCCTCTGCTGTTCCACCTGATGCTGCTTTTGTTCGTGTTGTCCAATACTCCTGATCAGTTGATTCAAGTACTCTTCTAGTTCATGTACTGGATGATGATGATAGTGATCATGAGCTGTATTGGTGTTGGCAGTCACTGGGGTAGAAGGACCTGTGCTCAGACCTGTGCTCAGGCCTGGACCTGACCAACCACTCATGGGCCTTCCACCACCAACAGCATCAGCCATGCCCACCAGTTAGCCTAGCTAGCTATTGCTCTTCTTCTATCTCTCCTTTTCCTCTCTCTCTCTGTCTCTTGCTCTCTCCTGGGCTTCATGTACTGTGCAGATGCTGATCCAATTGATGCCACTTTCGAAATTTGTGAGAAAGATCGTTCAATCCCGACTAAAAATGATCGTGTCAGTCCCCAACAAACCCAACAAAAGAGGCGAGGCCACCCCCCGCCACAAGAAACTAGACTAAGGAAGCCGTCTTGATTGGTTGGGCGAGACGAAGACTTTTCGACCCACCCAATGACGAAGTGCTCAACTAGCTAGCTAGTACAGCGCGCTATAAACAACACCCAGTTATGACATGCTGCAGCCAGTACGGTATGCATGCCAGTACCGGTACGCAGCCTGGTTTCTATTCCGACGTGCGGTACGGTAGTAGCAACCAGCCAGAACCGATCCTCCAACCTTTTAAACAAACAGAGAGCTCCTCAAGCTTGGTTCAACTTAGTTGGAGACACGCATTGATTGCTCTGCTTGAAGCCTTCAAAGGTGGCATCTATATGTACCTTAGCTTATGTCGTACCGGTAGGTAGTGTGGTGGCGCAAAATGCAGTCCAAGCACCTGTTAAAGACTGTGAGCCACCAGCCGCTTGTAACATAGATTCTGCACTGATGGCTGCCACTAGCTAGCTAGGGTTTGACAGTAACAATGGCATTTGCAATCAATGAGTCGACAGTCTCATCCATGTGAAGCCGCGCTGATGATCAGCTAGCTCTAGCTCTAGAGCCCGGCCGGCCAGACAGCCATAGGATTGAAACTCAGACTTGACCGTGCTACCACAGTAAAGGATATTCCAGCTTTCAACACCAACCCAACCATCACCCCAAACACTTGCAACACAGGAAGTACTACCCTAATTCTGGCTTCGTACCCGTGGTAATGCCTTCTCTGAAACCACAGGATTGATCCCTTTGTTGCACGAGCTGAACCAGCGCGCTTTCCTTCTTTAGAAAAGCAACTTCCAAGTTTGGAGTTTCCGGAGCGCCTGCACTCTAGTTGCCGGAGGGCTTTCCCTTCTAATCAAAATATGCAAGGTTTCCGGAGCGCTTTCCCTTCTCTAATCAAAATATGCAACTTTTCCGGAGCGCTCTCCCTTTTAACTCTTCCGGAGCACCTCCCACTTCTGACTATGAATAAGTGTACTTGCCGGTTGGCTTTCCCTTCTAATCAAAATATGCAAGGTTTCCGGAGGGCTTTCCCTTCTCTAATCAAAATATGCAACTTTTCCGGAGCGCTTTCCCTTCTCTAATCAAAATATGCAACTTTTCTGGCCCGGCTTGAAAGAGTGACAGCACAGTTTAGACGTAGAAGCGGTCGAATCTTCAATCATTCACAAAACCACTCTTGGAGGCCACGAGGTGGGTGGGTGTTTATCTCGTGTACGGTAGCTCCCTTGGGGAAATATCCAAATCACTAGAAAGCAAGTAAGTTCTCACTGCCAATCATCTATCCATAGCTACTTAAATAATGGTGGTGAGTATGATTGGGCTTCCGCTGGAAGCTTGCAATCCTGCATTGTGCTTGGTCGTGGGCTCCTCAGTGGTCACTCGTAGTTTGATCAAGACAATCGTTTCAGCATCTGTCTGTGTCTCTGTGCGACCTCTCGTTGCTGTGTATTCGCCACGACTTCTGCCGTACTGATACCGGTAGTTTGGGCAATGCTATACGGTATCCATGTCCGCTTCCAAAGGGACTCGTCACTCGGTTTTGCCTCACCTTGTGGATTCGATATCTTTTTGCAAGCGCAGTTTGGGGTTTGTGTTTTAAGCTTGCAGAGCGAGATGACACCTTTTTGGATGGACACACGCAATCCACGTCGTCCAGAGTGTTTGCAAAACTCTTGAATCCATGTTGCCCATGGCCTCAGGGTTGAATCATTCAGTTGCAGGTACCGGTACATGTAATATAAGCAACTAGTTTAGCGCTAGCTTAGGGCGGCAGAATTGGTGCCAGCCATTGCGTACCGATACTTCATCCATATAGCGGTGGCAGTGGCCGCTGTACTTGTCATCGTTGCTGGAATACGGGAATAGAAGAATCTAATAGGAGTGACCAGCAGGCAGCAAGCCAACCGACGAAACTGCAGAGGAGGCAGAGGGGAAAGCGCTCTCCGGTGACAAGATCTGGTTGCTTGGCGATACAGCTGCTATGGTATCGTAAAAGTTGCTTGTGTTGCAGCCTTCTGGTGCACATGCAGCTACCGTATGCATATACGCATATCAGATGCATAGTCAGGCCGAGAGCAAAAAGCCACCGGTGCATTCACCCAAGTTCAATTGCTTCGTTCCTGACACTCGGTGGTGGCCAACAAAGAATGCCAATCGAAACAGTTAACTTCTCTACTGAATGAGTACATACAGCCAAGTTCAATTGCTTCGTTCCTGACACTCGGTGGTGGCCAACAAAGAATATTCAATGTCAATCGAAACAGTTAGACTATGCATAGTTGACAACTGTACCGGCGCTGAATGAGTGGTCGTTTCAGTGTTCCATGCAAATTTGTGAGGGCGGAGCGCAAAAAGATTTTGCCTCTCCTGATTCTCAAACATGATTCAAGGCTCAAGTAAGGGAGACCGTTCCTTGATCATTGATACTCCTCTTTCGTCAAGCTTCTTTTCTGTGCGAACGGTCAAGCCTCGTCTTTAATGGTTGACAAAATAATGATGACCAGAAACTTACTTGAGAAGCGGCCTACATGAATCACGCAATTTCCAACCTGTGAAGTCCGAAATCTATGGTATTCTTTTTACACCATGCATGGTGTAGTGGATTGGCTTGCCACGTACTGAGCCACTGTACAAAATGGCGTAGCTCGGACGTTTTATACGATCAGTCAACTTCCACGTGGAACCTCCTCAGAGCACCAAATGTGCGCATTCCTTTGGGCGACTGGACTCGCCAAGATTGCCACAACAACAACAACCACAAAACCACAACAACAACACAACCTAGCTAGCTAGGAACTAGCTAGTAACGAAACATTATAGCTTGCAAAGCCAGGGCGAATACCTCCAAGTCAATACCAGCACGATGTCGTCAAAGAAGAAGCCTGGGGATCTCTCTGGTCTCCACAAACACACTTTGTAAGGATCCAAGGCCACCGTACTCGTTTTCGATACTTCGTACAGTGGCACAGATGCAACCACCCACACCATAGCAACATGCTGCAATGCGTAAACTTGAGAAAAGCAGAGCTAGCCATTAAACTAGGAAGCTACAGTTGACATGACATCTAAAGCTAAGAACCTCCTCTCCTCCTCCTCCTCTCTTCCTCTCTTTCAACTTCCCCTCCCCCTGCGGGGGAGGGTTTCTTTCCACTTCACTGAATAGAAATTTTCACAACAGTCTGAGTCGAAACAGTGAAGCGCAAAAAGACTTCGTTTATTCTCAAACATGGTTCAAAGATGACCCTCCTTTAATACTGTGCTTGTCGTCTTCCTTCTTTCTGTGAGAAGGTTCAAACATCACTCTTAATGGTTGACGACACAATATGACATGAAACACACTTGCGCCAGATGAGAACTGCCTAAATGAATGTCTGAGCTTTCCGTAACCTGACAACATGAAACTGGTGACTTGTGACACAGAAAGCTGCAGAAAATAAAATTTAATGGGTGCCATGTGCCATGCGATTACTTGAAGATTAGGAATTAGGCAGTGAAATGGGGAAAAGGTACAACAGCTCTACAACATCATACCCATGCATTAGCTAGACTACAACTACTAGTAGCCCATGCACACGAGTATCGGTACTGGTAGCAGTTGGGGAGAGGGTATTGTAGCTGTGAATGCCATATGTTCCGGTACGTGCAGTAGGAGCTCACGCAACTTGTCTAAAAATCCCCTTCAGCAACTCCATCGATGGAGCATGGCTAAAAGTGATAGGTGAAGACTCCTGAGCTGCTACCGTACAGTAACGATTAGCTACTGGAGCCCAGAAAGATGCAGTTACATGTAATGCAGTTGAATGCTTGCTTCCTCGTCCCCGGGAAAAATCACTCTTGGTTGCCATGGGTACAGACATGAATACCAGTAGGAGGATGGTCAAAAGCAACAAAGAATGTCAATGGCAACTCCGGGCTGACACGATGGCAATGGGTTGGAGCTGAGGTATTAGGGGGGCTAGTACCGTTGAGCAACCAAGAACCAAGGCATGCCGCAGATACTAGTAAGGTCCCCCAAGCCCTAATTCCCGAATGCCTCGTCTGGAACTACGTGCCAGTTGAGCTTGCCCCTGGTAGCCTAATTCCGATGGAATCTACTTCTTTTATTAAAGAAGAGCTGCATGTGCCGGAGCAATCATGGACTACAGTGGCCCTGCCGGTAGTGGACATGGCGTCATCGGGTTGTTTCTTTTAGTAGTACATGCCCTATGGGTCTGATTACAAACTAATTCCGTTGAGCAACAAGGCATGCCGTGGCCAAAACTCCAAAGTACATACATGCACATGTACTCGATCTTCCACAGTTGTTAAATACCCGTATTTTCCAAGAGGATAATGTACCAATAGCATCGGCGCCATCCACCATCCACACAAGCAGCCTAGCAATCATGGACATCCGCCCGAAACTCCAAACTAATTCCTACTAAGATTACAGTACCGTAGTCATGCCGCCTGGACCCGAGCTGGGACATGTTTATAGTGACATTGAGCTACTTCATTGGGAGCCAGAGCTCCTAATACCGAGATCAGAAGAGCGATGAGTCGGACCTGGCGAGCTTCGTGCGACGGCCAAAAGTGCTTGGACGTATGCTCTGGTAATCGAGTACCGGTGGCAGATGCATACTGGTGCAAGACTGGCAGATTTAGGTTCTGGTTCTTTTCTTTGCACTTGAGACTTGAGGAGCTCTTGAGGTTTGTGGTTTGGGGAGCTTTTGTGCTAGCCATAACTTTGCCATGCTCCCTGGTAGCTAGCTTGCTAGCTACATGTAGCAATTGACCAATGATACAGTACCGTACTGAGTAGCTAGCAGCGTTTTCGCATTGCTAACAAAGAAACTACCGTACCGGTATCGTACCGTACTGTACCGCAAGCCAGCAAGCGTACACTAGTACAGGTACATTGTAGGTTACTGGTAATCGATACTCGCACTCGTAAGCTGGTGACGTCTAGCTTGGTGCACCAGTCAACAGTCAGCTTTCAATTCGACGGAAGGGCATTTTTACTCATGGATCCAAAGCCTGCAATCGCGGTTGGACAGAATAGGCATCGCCAACCACATGGAATGTACAGAATTAAAGTGCATTTTGCACGGGCGTTTTGGGACAACACCAATTTACTATATAAAACACAGTACAAATGATTAAAGGACTGTTGTCCCAGTCACTTTTTAGGGGAATGTCTTAGAAAGTGTCCGTGCACAATTAAACCCTAAACTCAATATAAGTAGCAGAAGGGGATCAAGCCTTAACATATAAACTAAACTAGAGTTTGTCTGTTTAACATGAGCAACACAGTGGTATTCATATGAGTGAAATTGCTTGAAATTCGCGACTTGTTGTTAGGTAAGTTAGTCATTTGGGACAATCCATACAGTACAAAGTGGGTTAAAAATGTTTTTCAAGAAATTTACACTGGATAAAGCATGGTCCCATCCAAAACCCACTTTAATCTTGTAGGGTTGACTATCTACGGCTCAGTACGAATTTGGGGTTCTCGGACGAAGGTTGAAGTATTTCCTGTCTAAAGTAAAGCCAGGGTTTAAGGATTGTTCTGCAGAGAAGACAAAAGCCCTCTGTCCACAACTGCAACAAAGATACGAGAACCCTGGGTTCCGGTAAGCACAAAGGCCGGCCGGCGCGAGCGATGTCAATATCCAAAATCATTTTTCTCACCAAAGCCAAAACTGGCTCATAATTTGTTTTCTGTTCGAGCTGATAAAAGCACCAAATCCAGAACCACTCTCATAAAAGAAACCTGTGTTGAAAAATGTTGCACCGTTTCACTGTCGCCATGGCGTTGCTCGCCGCCTCTGCCGCCGCCAAGGATTTGGTTCGGATCAGCATTCAGCCTGCCTACCACGCCATTCCCATCTGGGCTGCCAAGAAGTACGGATGGTTTGAGGAACTCGGCATTGAGGTCGAACTTTCGGTGGTAAGTAAATTTATTAAAAGACTTGACTTGCTTGTGCCACAATGGACCCTGACGACCCTCTGATCTCATGTCTTTTCTTTTTCTCTTTTCCTTTTCTATCCTCAGTGGGCTTCTGGTGCCCCTCAGGTCAAGGCCGCTGTGGAGGAGAAGGCCTGGGATTTTGGTAAGTCCAAGAATTTTGATGTGTATACCCCACCTTGGTCTGAAGAAAGATACCCTCATCTTCTCTCTTTTTAATGGATCAGGAATTGCCGGATCTGTGCCCAATGTGATTGCTGGCCAGCAGGGTGGGTATCTTGACGGTTGGAATCAACAATGACGAATCCTACACTACCGAAGTCATTGGTGAACCTGGTGTGGAAGAGTGGCCTCCCAAGACACTCACTCCCACCATCTTTGCGGGAACCCCCAAGTCCACGGGAGAACTCCTCTTGCGCAAGTGCTTGGTCGCTGCCAACTTGACCTTTGACGACGAACACATTTTGTTTGACCAGCAAGGACCTATCATGGAAAAGTTGCCTCAGTCGGGGGATCCCCAGTATGCCTGTCTTTGGTAAGATACAGATAGAACCTCAACCAGCCATGCCATCACACACATCACAACATGATGCATCTCATCCATGTACTTTCTCTTTTCTATAGGGCCCCCAACACGTACACATACCGTGAAGCCTACCCCAAAGCCAAAGTCTTTTGCTCTGGCCGCAACATCGGTGAGTGTAGCTACTAGCTGGAGAGAAGCTGAGTTGGGTTGAAGGCAAACAAAGTGTAGTGCCTCACTCATGTGCTACATGTATTACTTCCAGACTTTCCCATCTACGGAGGTCTCATGATGCGTCAGGAATGGGCTGAAGGCAACATGGACCTGGCCAAGCGTGTCCTTGCTGCCTACCTTCGTGGAGTCTCCTTTATGCAAAATGCTGAATTGATTGACGAAGTCATTATCGTTTCGGACGAATACCACAAATGGTCCGGAGACGGCATTTCCGAAAATGCCATTAAAGAAGATTTGATCCTTCGTCCTCTCTTTAATCTGGACCAACAGCTCGATCACTTGGACCGAAACTTTGCCAACGAGTACATTTCCGATGCCGACCGTCATTACATTGAATTGGAAGAGTTCCTTTTCAAGCAAGGAGTCATTCAGAAAAAGTTTGAACCACGCGAATACGTTGTCCGGGAATTCATGGAACTCGTCAGCAAGGACCCCGCCCTTCGTGCCTTTTCCTACTTCAGTGCCGGCGACTTTGAAAACAATGCCCCCAAGGGCAGCAGCTCTTCTTCGGAAAGCAACAAGGTCGATGGAGCGCTCATTGCCGGAATTGTCTTGTGCGTCGTGGGTGTCTTCTTCCTCGCTTTCGCCTTTGTCGTCATGAAGCAAAAGCAGACTCCCATCATGGTCGACAAGACCGACACACAGGGAGAATTCAACTCGGCCTAAACACCAAAGCAAGGCATGCAGCAAGCAGGCAAGTCATCTGGAGCAATATTAACGGCATATATGGCGGGACGAAAGCAAAAGCAAGAAACCAAGCCGATCAACGGATTCATTCATTCATTCTGAGTCTCAACCAACCAACCAACAAGTTTATGTATGTAGTAGTGGTTCATTCATAGTAATACTGAGCAAAAAGTTTCGAATGCCTCGAGTGTATCTGTACCAGGTAGCATTGCTTTTCTCCTTGCCTCGCACGTTGGGCTTGCGGGACGATCGAGCACTGTCTGCGATTTCATCATTGGCTTACGCCTTCCTCGAAAGTGATTCCTGGGGTGTTTCTTGGGGGAGGGACTGGGATGGACGTCATGACTACGGTTGCCATGAGCAGCCCTCCGTTGACCGAAATTGCTTGACATTTTTAATGGATTCACAAAGCGATCCGTACCGTGGCAATGATCCAGAACAACCCTTCACTTCGCACCACGGTAGGTAGACAGGAAAGCAAGTGGTCTGGCCTGCCTCTTTCGTACCAGTGGGCGGTTGTTTCACATGCATAGAGCACGTTTTACTTGCCCAACAGAGACCAACTTCTTCAACTTGCTGTCAGCCCAGGCTGTGAGGTCCAACACCAGGGTAGCCTGCCTGGACGATGACCCGCATCATGGAATCACTTAGTTAGGTAGAGGAGAAAGCCAAAGGCAGAATACTTGCTTGCTTTTAGAAGCCGAAACCAGAAACTGGGATGCCACCAGCCACACTCTACACAAACTTGAAGTGGTGGGGGCTACAGCACTTTGGCATTCTTGTCAACGGGTCAACACCAGAGCCTGGATCGTGCTCACTCACATCTTGCTACCGCTAGTTAGTAGCTGCTGCAGTCAGCCTAACGTACGCTGGCAGCTGACAATGCATCGATAGAGACCCCAGTCTGAAGTTTTTAAGATAGTGACTGTCTCACGCCAACAAATGTCTTTTAAAAAAGTTTAAGTGCAGGACAGTCTGAAGTGAAGTCATGTTTGTAAATTTTACAAAAACATTTTTCAGTCTTTTTTACAAAAATCAAGCTGTACGGTAGAGGTAGAGCACCTGCGGGGCATGGTGTTTCATCCCCGGGCAGACGATGGATGCAAGATGGATGTGTCCGTCCGCCAATGTGGCGTCGTAGCTGGAAGCAAGCGCAGCCAATCCGGTGGCTGTCGACAGTACCCCAATGCAGGACGCTCCTGGTCTGTTTTTAGTTTCTACGGCTGTACGATCTCGACCGGGCGGGGGGTTGTTGTGAGTAGCTGGTCTTCTAAAGCCACTGCCAACCGCGAAGTCCTTTGCGTGCCTAGCTAGTCTGTTTTCAAGAACGGACGACTATAACTATAATACAACGTCATGTGGACTGTAGGAGCTGCTATGTTTGTGTCCTTGTTTCGATGATTGTTCTAGGTTGATTGATTGATTGGCCAGACATTGCATAGATGTGCCCAGCCGTTGTATAAGACGTTCTCTTTCGACTGCGTGCCATTGCCATCGGCCCAAAGCTTCGAACGAATACCAGTATAAGTACTAGCCCTCCATTCGCTTTTCCAAATCCGACTTTTCGCCATCGTCGATCCATCGTTGCGTCAAGGTACTGGTCGCAGGCCAAGGACGTCCACCCACTTCTTCTACGGGGACACCATTCTCGCGGGCAATGATAGCACGAACACGGGCTTCACAACCGTAGTTCTCGGGATCGCCTTGGCAATGCCCCATACCGGCACGGGTCCGTTTCCGAATTCCTTGCGAGGAGTCAATGGGGAGAGAACGTTGCATGGCACGGACAACCTCCAGTTCGGTCACCTTTTCGCATCTAGTTGACAAGTAATAGGGAGAGCGCAGCGACAGAGAGTACGGGTTAGTCTCACAACATGTTGAACCGCTCCGCCGGAACATGAATGTCTCGTTGTGTGCATCATTGGTTTTGTTCTGTGTGTCTACTCACTTGCAAATCACATTGGCCGCCATTTTCTTTTCCCGTTCGCTTTCGCTCAAACTCTGGGGATCGGCCACATCGTTCTTGCCAATGGGTCCCATTTTCAAACCGCGCATACCACTCTTGGGAGTAATGATCGGTGCTCGATTGGGTTGAAAATTGGGATTCTTGGCCATGTCCTTGAAACCGGCTTCTTCCTGCAACAATCGCACCACCTCGAGGGCAATGGCGGGACTACCAGCCAACCCAGGACTGTCAATGCCAGCGACGTGTATCATTTGGGGACATGTTTGACAAACTTCAATGATCCAATCTCCACGAGAACTCTTGGCGCGAGCCCCGGCAAATGCATGAAAGGTTTCCTTGGGGTCGAACGATGGGACCAATCGTTTGCATTTGGACAAGATGTATTCCTGGACGGATGACGGTGACATGTCGCGTGCTTCTGGTTTGTACATGTCTCGAGCAGTAGGACCCAAAATGAGATTGCCCCACAAGGTGGTTTGAACCAGGACACCCTTCCCCAAAACGGGATCGGGACAAGGAAAGAGCGTGTGGGATGCCAGATATCCCTGGTTGCGATTGAGCAGCAAGTAATCGCCCAATCGGGGTTTGATTTGAAATGACTCGTCGCCGACCATTTTGGCAATCTCGTCACTAAATCCACCAGCACAATTGATAACATACTTGGCCGTGATGATTTCTTGTCCGACCGAGACACCACCCATAATGTTTTTGGAACCGCTGCCACCGACCAACATGCTGTCTGTCGCAACGTTGGTGCCACTTCCCGCCGCACCCATCGTCTGATTGAGAATGGCATTGGCCGTCTGGATTACATTTTTTACGGCTGATGCACCGCCACCTGGTAGCGGCGCCAACAAGACAATCACTGGCAACACAATTCCCGTAAAGATGCAGTAGTAGGTTTTGGTGTCCGTCCACAGCATGTTTACATCGTCAATGAGTCCCGAGTAAAAAAAGGGATGGGTGGACATTTTTTGCACGGCAATGGCCAGAAAGATGAAAATGAGAATGAGTTTGGCATTGGTATTGGATTGTTGCGTCGTCGTGTCGACGTATTCCTTTGGTTCCCAGTGATCGAGTGTGATTTTGAGACAATTGTCGTTTGTTTTTTCAATGGCATTGACTTGTCTACGAATTCTCAACTCGACACCATTATCGACGGCGTTTTCTGCCAAGGCAATGGTGAATTCCTACATGTAGAAAAACAAGATGAGCAAAAACAACGTTGAGAGAATGAGGAAATCACGCCAATTACTTTCGTTTCCATTTATTTTCTGACTTACATAGGGAATGACATTTCCGGCATCGGGAGAGTAGAGGGCAGCGATAGCTTCTGGATTGACGTATGGTTCTCGCTCTCGCAACTCTTTCTGATCAATGATACGTAGATTCTGGACCCCGTTGGTTTCTCCACGCTGTTTGAGTTCCTCCAAATGCTTCTTGTCCTCTTCACTGTATGCCAATACGAGTGATCCATTGAGTTGGTACCCGAATCTCAACTCCTTATCCAAGGCGGGAAACATTTGGTTTCCGGGCCAACAGAATTTTGCGTGGTTGCTTCCGGGTTTGTCGTCTTTTATTCATTCATTCAAGTGGTGATCCAAGTGATATAGATGGGGGTGGAAAAACGAAACATGAGTAAACACAAGTAAAGGAAGTCTCCATTTCTTCTTTGCATCCCTTTTTTATCTTTAAACCTACCATAACCTGCATGCACAATTCCAGAGTTTCCTTTGGTGGCGCCTTGGGATACCTAATTATTTTAAAAGCAATCACAGATGCCAAAGAAGAAAAAAGCAGAAAAGATAAAAGGTAAAAAATTATGAGTAAGGATAACCTCAGACACTAAAACCACACACCATAACGACACCAATAGCTAGCTAGCTAGGTAGCATCCAAAATCCAGCCAATGGCCATTAGCTAGCTAGCTACTAGCTACCATGAAATAGGTAGGTAGGCAGGCAGGCAGGTTGGTAGGTACTTACATCATCTGCAGCTTCTACCCAAAGTACGCTGACTTGATACTTGCTCAATTCCCTGGCAACAGCAGCACCAATGCAGCCAGCTCCCACGATGCAAATATCGTAAAGGTAGTCCGTCTTGTCCAAGGACGCATTGCGGCTCCGACTGCGAGGACAGGTAGTCTTGTGGTTGCAAGTAGAGCAATTCTCTGTAGGATTGGAAAAGGTCTTGTCACAGTCTTCTATGTCCAACCAGCTTCCACCGTAGTACACTCCCTTGACTCCGTGTTGCTTCAGTTCGCGCTTCTCCGTCGCCATGGTGCTGAAAAACACTAAAAATGCAAAAAAATGAGACTGCCAAAGAAACCAACTCAGTCTTCGATTCTCATCAAAGATCCAAATGTAGAGAAATGACGCAACGCCAATGAGACTGACACCATGCAATCAGTGACGCAAGATATGAGAATCTTTTGAGAACTCCAGTAAGGATGGGGCCTGAACTTGAATTTTCGCCTGGACTCGACTGGCGCACACTGTCTCTTGCAGAGAAGCTCCATGGTGTGGTATTGTGGTTGGCAGTCTTTACGGCCGTCATGGGGATGGCCAAGCTTGGAGATATTGTAGCCTTTTTCAAGTGAGTAGCAAGGAAATGAATTATATTACTACATGCTAGCTAGCTAGATAGCTACAAGTACAATTTGATTGAACATTGGTTGTGCTCTAGACTACGATAGCTAGATTACTAGTAGCGAATTTTAACTTTCCAAGTATAGGTCCAATTTCAATAGTGGTATTCTCCACGTAGTATACTCTCTACAATCCCACTTACTTAGACACGCAACCCGATCCTCGGTGGACATCTGTGTGGTTCAGCGGATCTGGATTTGTCTCTTTTTGTGGTTCCTTTGTGGGGATGGATATTTCTTGTGCAATGCAAGTCGCTCCATGCGTTCCCAACTTTGTGTCATTGCTCATGCAAAGTGAATGTGGGGATGGTTCGTCCCCATACGGTTGCAAGGAGCTGTTCTGGCTCCAAGGTAGCCAATTATGCCGAGTACATAGCTCGCTCTCTTCCTTTGGTTCATCCTCGAGCAGCATGTACACGTTTAGCACCTATTAACATTTAACGCGATGTTAAAGCTTTTTTCACTACTTCTTTTGATGAGTTAAATCGGCGAGTGTTAAAAAATCTTTTTTGCGGCAAAAATTTAACGTAAGCAATACGGTATTTAACACTTTTTGACTTGGGCTTAACAATAGCTTCCTAAGAAACCAATGTTAAAACACATTCTTCGCCGGCTCCTTTTAACTACGAAATTTAATTGATTTAACAAGCGAATACATAGATTTTTTTAAAACAATGAAATCCCAGTCAAATTTCCTTCTTTTCAAAACATTAATCGGCATGCAGCAGCGCAGATCAATCGACACAATGACAAGAGTGAGACGATTGTGCCGCTTTCAAGGGAAGCATTGAGAGGAGAGTTATGTGCCAAGGCAATGGAAGCTTAGTAGACGAAGACATGAACAATATTTGGATTCATGTGTCGGATGATTTTTGCTTGCTTTGGGCGGCCTTTGGCCAAGCTGCGCGGACGGAATGGATTTTGATCAGCAGCAACAACAACAAGTTGCTGCTTTGGATTAGAGTGATTCACGATGAGCCACGTCTTCATTGAGCGGGCGGTCGATGTCTGTCGCAGCATCCCCGAATGGAGTGAGCCCCACTTCTCAAAGTCTGATTGCTTGATTGCTGTGGGAATGGAAAATGAATCGGCATTATCGGAAACCAATCGACGGCATGTCCACCGTCTGCTACGCGGCTTGGAGCAAGCTGAAGGCCCACCGTATCATCCCAACACTGAAAAGGACAATACTGATCATGCTGTTCACCTGGCTACTTTGATTGCAGTCAATCCTGCTACTGGGAAAAAGGCATCGCTTGCTTTTGTTATGAGAGTTGCTGGATTCGCCGATGAGAGTTGTGGCCCAGGCAAGGATTATGTTCGGGTGCAAAGGCGTGTCAAAACAGCAAGACAGAAGAACTGCAACCCACCACCGCCAGTGCCTCCGCCTCAAGCTAGCAGAGCAAAACCTGTCCCCCCAAAACGTCCACCATCGATACCCAAATATGCAGCCATTATGGAGATTTACTTGGAAGACGATTCCTATGCTCCCAACTTATTGTTATCTCCTTTATCATCTGCGTCTTCTACGACAAGTAGCAACAACAAAAAACCTGCTGCAAAGGAGACTGCAAAGAACGATGATGAGTGCTTTGATTTCTACAATACTCCGCAAGTCTTCGATTATTCTGAGACAATGCCTCCACCGTTTGCCAGTCCAGTTTCGGATTTGGCTTCGTGCGCATCAGCAGCATCCAAGGTTTCCTTCAAAGATGCCAAACAACGCCCAAAGAATATTAACAGTGCCATATCGCACTTGACAACGTCGCAGCTCCATAGGCGGACCACCCAAGCGGCACAAGTTGAGCGTCAAACCGACCGTGAGCTCGACAATATTCGGAAATCAATGTACAAGGTTGGTGCGGTTCTTTACAAGTCGGTAACAATAAAGGAAAACACTCTCCAAATGTTCAGGTCAGCTGAGGCGGTAGCGAGTGAATTGAACAACCTTGTCGGCATCGACATTTTGTCTGGAAGAGAGCTTGCCGAAGGTGTCCGGAAAGGCCGAGTCAACCAATCCCCCCCAAGGCTTGGACGAAAGGGAGAAATTCCGGATGAAGTATTCAAAGCTTTCTGCACTTCTATCTTTACTCTCTGCGCCATTAAACAAGTGAATTGTCATGACCGAATGAACCGAGAGCAACTGAAGAGTGCCGTTGGTGAGGTTTTGAATGATATGCGGAAGGAAAATGGCCTCGATCCGATGAATGATGCGAAATTCTACAGTCGCATTGAAAAAGAGATCAGTCATCTACAAGACCTAGTGCCTCGTGTCGGTGAAGGAAAATGGTGGTACCTCCATATGGAGGATGCTCTGTCAGGCTCTTCTGCCGGTCCAAATAGTAAGGCTAGGACTTGTATTTGACCACAAAAGTGTTCTATAGTGGTTACATGCCTGATGGCTTGACTTGTGCATCAGTTTTATAGTTGGAGGTAGCTCCATTTGGAGCTACCTCCATGGAGCTACCTCCATTGCTCTTTCTTTCGCTCCAGCGCCACAATACCATCGAAAACAAGGCTGCAGCAGCAACAACAGACAAGGCAAAAGGTCCTGTGAGAGTGTTGGTGACATGTGTAGCCTGCGACGGGATACAGCTTACAATTCAGCTTTACAGCTTTACAATTAGCAGGCTTATTCTAGAAAATAATCAATAACTGCTCACTTATTTGGAAATACAAACTTTACATCTCTTAGATCCTTAGATTAATCAATGCACAATGATATTGTCGCATGGTAGCATGCGAGGTTATGAGATGTTACTCATTCTTATTCTTATATGTCTATTGGATTCGCTCGCAAGCAACCCCCTCTCTCCTGTCGTCGATCGGAATCGCGACGAGGATCCCTTGGATTCGCTAAGCAATGATTCGCTCGTAAGCAATGATTCGCTCGTAAGCAATCCCCTTGTTGTTGTTGATTCGCTCGTAAGCAATCGCGACGTTGTTGATGATTCGCTCGTAAGCAATCCCCTCTACTATCTTATCGTCGATCCAAATCGCGATCCTGGACTCCTATGGGAGTCCCCCTTTACTCCGATCGATGCAGAACCATACTGATGACTTGCCTGCCTGTTACTGCGCTACTAA